>VZRE01002070.1:36797-54086 GCA_013396775.1 Cephalopterus ornatus
AATAACCACAAGTATTCAGGTGGAGTTATATTAAACAGAAAGGACCACTGCTAATTAATTAATGTCAGAACTAATGTTTTCAGTAGGTGAGCTGAAAGTTTCAACAACCTACCTATGCATCACATGGACATAGGTCCAAAGACTCTTTGGTTGCTAGGCACTGGTCATGCCTTCGGATGATGCCACAAATTATGTCAAAGAATGCAGCAGGACAAAAAATGTGAAATCAAAAGGGGTTTTGCATCCCTGGTTGTCCCTAGGTAGACCTTTTTGTGGTGGGCACCCGTGAAAAAGAACCAGACACACTGACACAACAGCATTCAAATATCACTGTGTGTTTAGACTTAGTTTCCAGATGTCCAGTGGTAGCAGGAGGAAGAGGAAAACTGCAACAGTATTTTCTGTGCAGCCTTACACTGAGTACTGAGGGATGCAAAAGCCTTATGGGAAATGACCCAATAATTAACAGCATCCCTGATTTAAACCAAAATAAAGAAGCTCCCACAGACAGGGTGATGGTAAGCCTTTCTTCAGCAATTTCTTCCAGGACATATAGCTGTAGCAGGAGATTCTGACTATGATGTACCTCATAAGAATCCTCATTAGGTTGTGATGAAGTAGAACAAAAGCTGGAGGACCCTAAACTAATACTCCACACCCAATCTACCCTTTGTGAGTCCCACACTTGAACGGTACAAAACTGGCTTAAAGCCAGAGTCTGGGCCAAAACTCAGCCATTCTCTTTATGCTTCTCCAAAAAAGTATCACTGGGACACATAATACCAAGAATCAGCTAGAAAGGCAGCAGCACCCCCACTATGAGCATGGATAAGTGACTGCAAAGATATCCAAAAGTAACACAAAGCTGATCTTAAGGGATTTTGGTAGCACAGGTCTCGCTGAAGAAACTCGTTCAGATACTTCTCATTCTGACCTATGAGTTTTGCTGCCTGACAAAATTACCTTCAGCAGTATCTATGAACTTTTTCACTGCACCTCTGACCACAACATGGATTCTGTATTGCTGCATCTCCCTTTGAGGTAGCTGAAAATACAAGTATGGATTTTACTGAGTGTCAAGGGGACAAAATAGAGCATTTTGCTGGTATGATTACACCTACAGTAGACTTTTCTCTTTTCCACTTTTCTAAGAAAAATCTCTGTATCAGCAGAACTTTTACCCATACAGAAAGAGAGAAAGAAAGACAGAAGGAGGGGAAAACGACTTTACAGTGCTTTGATTGTTTTTGTTCACTTGAATTTCTGGGGTGAGCTTTTTTGCTAGCAAAACTCAAGAACAGCATCTTTAATACTGAATCTATGTCTATGTTATTGCTTATATCTGCTTTTTTTCAATCCCATTTGAGGATGAATCTATATCCTCTTGACGAAGCCAGAGTTAATATGTGTTCCTCAAAGAAGGATCAGGAGAAATTCTGATCCTCTTTAGTGTCTTGTGAGTATATGCTCTAGTTTGGAGGGGAAATGCCTGCTGTGCACAGCAGGAGCTGGTGCCAGGCTGCAAGCTTACAGGACTTTTTGTGACAAAGTTTGGTTTTTTTCCCATGTGTAGAAAATTAACCCCCTCCCTGCAAAACCTTGGCAAGTGGCTTCATCATTTTCATGATGTCTGACTGGGGTGATTTTTCTTTCTACTGGTCAGTTTGTGGTTGTTGTTTTTGTTTTGTTAATGAGTGGCATCTTTTTCCAAAATCAACTTACAGATAATATCATCCATCTTATGAGCTGAGTGTCTCTTTGAAAAGACTGAGTGATCATCCTGAACTGCTGACGCTGGTCTAAAGACTTAACATAAATTGTTTTCTTGACCTTTTTAAGACTGAAACTCTTATCTTTATTTTTTTTTTTTTAGCTCATAGCAATATATTTATTTTGTAAGTAGAGAAAAGGCTTCCCCTCCCATTCACCCTTTGCTCCAGCACGAGAAAAAGGGATATATGATGAGATTTTGCAAGTTATATCACTCTAAATACCTCTTTATGGATTGGTTCAGGCTTTCAAAAAATGTAATCCTTCTTACAGACGTCATTTTAATTTATCCCCTAGTTTTGAAAGAGGTGTCATATTAATATTTATGCATAACCTAGTCTGGTAGGCTAAAGCAGTACCAATGACTTAAAGCAGATCAAGTTACAGCAGTAAAAAAAGCATTTATAATTATTCCTGAACAATTCTATAGTATGAATATCTTTACTGCACTGTACGTGCACAAGCAGGTTAAGGATTTATATGAGGCAGTCATACTCCTCACCCAAGTGACTGTAACAAGAAAATACTTAAAAGTTTAGGCCAGTTAAAATTATCTTGCTGAGGTATATGCTTTTTTCTCTGTAGCTAGGTTTTCTCAAGGACTGCAGATTTTTATTGTGTCATTATGTATAATGGGATCAGGATTCACCGGGCATTATCCCGTGTAGCAGCAACCCCAATGTGAAAATGCTACACCCCACTCATTGAGGCTGATAGAAGCTGCATTGTTTTTTTTCCCTAAGATCTTTCACACAGCTTAGACTTGGAGGAAGGGGAAGGTGGATGAACCTATTCTCTGTCTCAGAGCTACACACTTTTTGTTATTTTACTAGACCCAGAGTGTGCGTCAGATTTCAATTCAGAAAGAACACTTCAACTTACCAGGAATACCTCATCTGTTCTTAGACTAGGAAAAATGTTGTCTAAAGCCATAGTAGTAGTCTTATTGCTCATCCATATTTTATTTCATTCTGGTCATTAATGAGGTTTTAAAAGTTTGAATAGGGAGAGGTTGAGGGCCAAAGACCCTCCTCCTAAAACCTGAGAGATCTACTCTTAAATACCTGCTTCTACTGGTACTGTTATGACAATATGACGCGGCCAGTATCTTCAGAGACTGAAAAAAATTCACTCTGTATTTCCATCAATTTTGATCATCTGGAAAAAAATATTTATGTATCAAAGCTTGATAACATACCCCTTGGAATACTTGGTTTTGAATGACTGAGCCTTGATCTGGGAGCAGAAACAATCTCTTGGGCGCACATGTGCAGAATAGAATAGAATACAACACAGTATTTCCATTGGAAGGGACCTACAATGTCCAACTTAACCCAATGGCCTGACCACCTGACCCAACAAAGGCCATTGTCCAAATGCCTTTTCTTAAGGCACCGACAGGCATGGGGCATCAACCACCTCTCTAGGAAGCCTGTGCCAGTGTTTGACCATCCTCTCAGGAAAGAAATGCTCCCTAACATCTCGTCTGAACCTCCCCCGTCACAGCTTTGAACCATTCCCACGTCCCGTCTCTGCATCCGAGAGAGAAGAGAAGAGCAGCTCCCTCTCCTCGTCCCCCTCAGGACGCTGTACAGGGCAATGGGGTCACCCCTCTGCAGCCAGACAAAGCCAGGCTCCTCACAGGAGCTGCTCCTCACAGGACGTGCCTCCCAGCCCTTCCACCGGAGCTGCTGCCCTGCTCTGGGACATTCCAGGGCCTTCTCACCCTTCCCAGGCCACGGGAACAAGGGCTCAGGGTNGATCCCCTCTCCGGGTGTTGGTGGTGCCGTGTCCGACCCCCCCAGGATGGGGTTTGCCCTCCTGGCTGCCCGGGCACACTGCTGACCCACCCCGAGCTGCTGCCACAGCACCCCCAGATCCCTCGGGAGGGCTGCTCCCACACACCGCTCTCCCAGGTTACACTCGTGCCCAGCAGTGCCCCGTCCCCGGGCAGGATCCAGCACCGATCTTCTTACACTTCACGCCGTGGATGATCGCCCAGGGCTCCAACCTGCCCAGATCCCTGCAGAGGGTCACCAGCACCTTCCAGTGCGGTATCATCGGCGCACTTGCCAATGGCGCACTCAGCTCCTGCCTCCAGCTCAGGGATAAACGTGTTGAACAGAACTGGTCCTGGGACTGAGCCCCGAGGAACACCGCTGGGGACTGCTCACCAGCAACTGTGCACCTGAGCATCTCACAGCTGCACAACCTGTGCAGAACGATGCCCTGAGGGACAGTATCAAAAGCCTTACTAAAATCATGACAATCTACATTCACCACCTTCCTTTCACCCGTTAGGTAAGTGACCTTATTGTAGAAGGGTATCAAATTATTTAGGCAAGACTTTCCCTTTGTTAACCCATGTTGATGGTGCTTGATTGCGTTGTCCTTAAAATGACTTTCAAGAACTGTGACAGCTTCATAGTGATGTATCTTAACTTTTTTAAATAGTTAGTAGTTAAATACTAACATTTTTCAGCTCAAACTGCCTTTTCTTCCTTTTCATCTCCTGAATTTTGTATACTGTAATTCATATCATAATTAATTCAGTCCTTCTCCCTGTTAGGCAATGAACTGAAAATGGCAAAGACTCAAATGCTGAATTCTACTGCAACTAAAAACCCTTCCTATAGAACATATAAATTTAAGCTGGTTATAAATAACACACTGGTTATCTACTTCACCCTTCCAATTACTTTTTCAGAGATCTGAGCTATTACACCAAAATAATAAATCCAGAGAGATGTCATTAATTTCGGCACTTAGGCTGAAAATCCAGAAAAGGAAGCAGAATTTGGGTCTTTAAATATACGAAATTTACACTGACTACAATCTTAAGTCTTTGACCTTTTGAAACATTGAACACTTACACCCACAGAATTAACAAGTGTTTCATAAATTCGTAGTTTCTATGGTATTTTTTCATATTTCAAGGACAGCCCAAGAGTTTACTTCTACAAGAAGTTTGATGCTTATCTTTAAAAAGCAAGTACTAAGTGAGATCCTCAAAAAGCTTAAAAGTCCACCAAAATGAACACACGAGAAATTCAGAAATTCAGTTTTCTGAGACAGGATAAGGACAACACAACACAGAGATCTGGGCTGCCAGTATCCATTTACAGATTTCATTCTCAGTTACATAGAGACAGTTGAGATAAAATTACATACATTTGTCACCACACAGCAAGTACAGATTTATGCTCCCATTCCTCTATAGCCCATGGGACTATCACTTCAAAATATTGGTTTACAAGTATAAACTCACTCTGCTATGAGTTTAGTCTTTATTAGGTGGTAAGGACATTCTCCCCAGATCTGGAAGGCATGAGTTTAAATTGCCTTGGGATAAGAATACATGTCTCCAACCACCTACTGTCTAAAATTCTGATATAATTCTTAACAATAAAACATTATGAAAGGAGGTGGTGCACAAAAGTCCCACAGATGAAAGTATGTTGATTCTCACAGTCCATGAAACAAAGGCAGATGTAAGCTGGGAAAGCACTCTGAACTCTAGGTGTCACTTAAAAGAGCAAATTAAGTAGAGTGTTAGAACTTCCTCAGTACCAGGCGCTATTTAAAAGAGCCAGGTATTTGTCCTGTTGTCTCACAGTTGTACAGTGTCTCATTCTCTTCCTATAGACTTCAAAAGAACCCGATCATTGCCTTAAGATTGGCCACAAAGAAAAGTTGAAAGCAGACACTTTGCTTTTCTGTGGCTTTAAATAATGTTGCTACAGCTTCTCCTTTTTGCAGCCCTGACATATCCCAGACCCAGTGATCTTTTTGCACTATTTAGCACAGATTTTGTTGTGTTTTTAAATGCAGGCATTTAACAGAAATCCATTCAAGTCTTTTACTGCACTGAGGAAATCTTCAGCGTTTCACTAGGCATGGCAGCAGCTCAGGCTCTGGCAGGAGCTGCATTGGAAGCCCCAGCTCATGAGCTACTGAGGGGATATTGGTCAGAAGAGACATTCAAGCAGAACCTTTGCCTGTGAAGGCACAAACTGGTGTCACAATCTTTGGGCATTTTGTCGAATACTTAGTAATTACCTCAGCTGGAGCAAGTAGCAGTGACAGGATTCCATGAGGTCTGGAAATCCTGGGTACGCACATGCTGAAATCCATTTTCCTTTATCTGTGTGTGATATAGGGAACTTCTGTTCTCTATACCTTCCACTCATCACACAGATTGATCAGCATGTCCCGAGCATTTTATGCTCACTGTGCTTACATTTTGGGCAGTAATTTCCCACACCAAGATAGAGTCCTGAAAGCCATGTAATAAGTATTCACATGGTAGATCTTTCACAGTAATTGAACAGATACTTGTCCTGATTATGCAGTGAATATGAAGTCCACTGCCCTCTGATGAAAAAAGGAGACATTTTCAATTCCACAAGGTAATAATTTTCATGTGACCCGGTCTGTACCTCACAAGAAATACTAGGTTACCCAAGGCAATGTGCATTTTATACCCATCTAATTTGAACTCATTTATGAAAAGAAGATATTAGTAATCAACCCTGAAGTTTTTGGTGTCCCCACTTTCAGGGAAGCCATGCCTTAGAGTAAAATGCTTTACAAGGGCATTGTCTGTACTGAGCTGTATGGGTGGAGAACCTGACAACCTGGTGAATTCAGGTTCTTAAACTGAGTGTGAAGACTATTACAATAAATGACAAGTTCTACAGATAAGATTTGGCAGGACAGACGAGAGGTTCAAGGTCTAAGAAGAGCATTTGCAAGATGTGCAAGGGTCAGCAGCTCTCTTACTTCCCTTCTGTCTTTGTGTTCATGATGGGGTCCCTCTCAGCTCAGACTGTCACTTACGAGAAATGGCCTCACAGAAAAAGGGACAAGGAGAAATGCCTACTATAACTACACCTCTCTTTGTCCTGGACTTTGTGCTCACTTTTCACTAACACAGTTGCCTAGAAAACAGCAGTATGGTTTCAAAGAAGTCCCAGGGCTTTGCAATTTGTTTCTATTGCACTCTTCGTGTCACTGATGGGAAAAAGAAAATATCCCTGGGCACATCCAAGTAATCTATACACTGTGAAAGTAAAGTTTCATGACTGGACTCAAAGCTTTTCAAGTTTCTAACAGGATATTTAAATCTTTTTCTTCCCCCTGTCCTCATGATATTTGTCATCTTTTGTCCAAACAACACTTTCAAAAGGAACAAACAATTAAAAGTGCTACCTTCAAGCCTTTTTTTTTTTCTTCCACTCTCTTTCAAATATCTAAATGCAAAAATGAGCTGAACCTGGATTTCAAAACTATTTTATTGTCAATAATGGCAAAACTCAGTGAGCATATGTGCAAGCAGAGCCGCCACTCTGCACAACTGACAAACCTTTCATGATGGGAGTGAAGAAGCAGAAGCCTGCAAATAAACAAACTAATTAAAAAGAGTTAGTTTTAAAATTCTATCTTTGGAAAGCACAATGATGTTAACAGAGGTTAACTCTGATCCACAGGTTCTGCAGAGGTTTCATTTCATTGCCTGTAGGCTTTCCTTTAAGCCTTTTTTTTCTAAACTTCCAACTAAACATCATCTCGTTTTTTACCCCTGACAGCTTCTGTGGGTTTTCGTTATTATTTCATCCTATATTTATCATGTGGTTTCAAGAAAATACACATTTATGAACCACAAAAGCTCAGAGCCTTTTTTGTTTTTGCAGTCTGTCATGTTCATGGTACAGTAAGTAAAAATAAGGTGTACCGACCACAGACACCCACTGGAGCCCGTGACTGTCCCAGTACCCACAGCTGAAGCATCATTCTTGGCTTTCCCCAAAAGCACTGCCCAATATGACTCCAAGGACAGATGAAGTCCCAGCATAAAGAGGGCACAACCTTGACCATCTTCTTCAAGCATGCCAATTACACCGCAGAACTGAACGTCCTTCAGCTGCTGCGCTGCACTCCAGTTTGCCTTCCTCCACCTTCCCGTGCCTGCAAATGGGAACCAGAAGAAAGAACTGTCAGCAGCAACAAGCTAAGAGCAACAACAAAAAAAAAAAAAAGACCCTTTGTGGAAACTTGTCCCTGGGTGTGACCTAGCCTTCATCTGTTTGATTCATTGTGATTGCAACACACCAGTTGCATGAAGGCCCTTTCCTTCCACCCATGAAGGTTGCAGTGCTAGTTATTAACAAAACAATACCTTTTGCCTAGATTAGGTAGTTCTGCCAGAGAAAAATGAGTGGAAAAAAAACCCAAAACCAACAGCTTAGTTGCAGCTAATTTCTGTGGAAAGAACAAGCTTCGACTAAGCCAGCCAAAAAGCTCTGCCTTTCTGTCAAACAAAGGTCTGTATGACTGCACACACGGGCACAGAAAATTTCTTTCTCACACTGATGGTGCAGCAGAACCAACCTGCCAACTGGCTTGACAAAGACAGTCTACCCATAGCCCATTTAACTGTGCACAAAGCACACTGAAACACACCAAATCCCAGGACTGTGATATGTGTGCCCTGGACGGCAGACAAGCGCTAATATCAGAAATGAAGAAGCTCAAAAATGGCCCAGATGCCACCAAGAATTTATGTCAGGTGTAAACACACAGTCTGAAAGGCAGTATCCTACCTCCTTTCCATCCCTGACTTCTGCAGCCTTCCAGTAAAACAGTTAACTCTGTTGTAATATTTGAAAAACAAACCCAAACTCATTATGGAAATCATTGAAGTCAGTGCAGTGTCCTTTACAGGCTTTTCCCCCTACATTCTGATCCCAAAATGCACATAAAACTCATTTTTTTCTTTATGCTGTCCCCAGTTCCCACCTTTTAGGCCATGGCAGATTTCTTAACCAGCAGTGTGAATGTCAGAGTAAAGAGAAAATACTTGCAACCAAGTGAAAGGGTAAGATTACAGTGGGGACTCTGAAGAGAATGGGAGAGTTTCGGATCTTCGCTGCAAAAACATTGAAAACCTCCTTTCCTTCCCCATTCAGAAAATTTAAAAGATTAATTTATGCTGCCTGGTAACTGTTATTTTTTACCATTGTCTTCGCCAGCACTTACACAGTAAAAAGCAGTCATTGATCAATAACAAGATCAATAGTAAGCATTAAAGTGAAAGATATTAAAATTGCCATAATTACATTGCAGACAGAGCTGTGCAGAAAATTGATTCCCTGCTCTGCAAATGTTGAGATGTAAAACACATTGCTGCTTTGCATCAGAACAAAGCCAAGGCTTTAGTTTCTTTTTTTAAAATTATTATTATTATTGTTAAACAAAAAGGAAAAAGAATCTGAAAAACAAAAGACAGAAGAAGGCAGCAACAGATGAACAAAGACAGGTTTTGAAATAGCTAATAGTCTTTTGGTTAGGTCACTAAAGCTAGATTTTTGTGAAAGTCCCAGTCCATTCCTTAGGCTAAATCCAAAAAAAGTAGGAATTCAAATCTAGGTCTCACAAATCTCATCTGAGAGCTATGACTGTCAAGTTATTTTCCTTTTTTGAAGGTGAGTCCCTGTTCCTGAACAATACTCTGTCAAAACAATACATTTCCACAGCATCTTATTTGGAAATCAGGCCCTCTCCAATTTGTCACATTTCCAAAAAGCCATAGTTACAGGATTGCATGCTTATTGTCAGGCTTGTGGAATGGTTGCCTGAAGCTATCTGTATGCAAGCCCAGGAATTCAACCTGGCATAAACACAGAGCATTTCATTTTTCTTCCTTTGTATCCAAAAATGAGTCTTCTTTTTGCTAAATGGACACTTGGGAATGGACGTAATTTCTGAGAGAATGAAAACTTAACACAGAGTAAGCTACACTGACAGTAGGACTCTGGTTTTAAAAAAATAAAACCACCCCTTTTTTTGAATATTTGACAACAGTCCATTTTTCAACATGGTTGTGATTTTTCCGTCCTTTACTCCCTACTAGAAGTTCAATTTTCCTTTCAGGAGCAATAATAACTAAAAATATTCCCATTTCTTCTTCTCCTTCCTCCAATCTCCACAGCATGCTTCACCTTCCTCTCAGGCTACTCAAGTATTTGGGAAGCTGTGCTGTAAACCAGATAGGAGAAAGTGATCAAACTGAAAAATAAACTCTGTTGCCAAACCTTTTATGCATCTGCCTCCTTTTTTTTTTTTTTTTTCCCCAGTGAAAAATTCACAGGCAGGTTTCTCTCTACAAGACACAAAGTTAAGCTGGACTAGAAGCCAGGAGGTTGTAGTTTTACTGATCTCTAGGGTGGAGTCTTTTCATGCTCAGGCTGATCATTCCTTTACAGGCAACTTAAAGCTCACATTCAACCCCTCATGTCCCACAATAGCAAATGTACCTTCTCAGAACTGCATCGAAGCACAGTGGAACCCAGTGGTAAAAGCAAGTCTGCAGCACTAATGCCACCCCCACTGACACTGATTGCCCTGTGTGGTCTGAGCATCAAGCATCACTCACCCAAAACAGACAAATAAACCATATATCTGGTGTATGTAATAGTACTGCATATAGACTACATGTTTTGTCACCTTGGAACATATACTATTTTCCCTTTTCTTTCTATTCATCACTAAAGCAGTCCAATAGACCCTGTGATTTGCCTTTCTTTCTTTTTCTTTTTAAGTGCAGTTTCTTCTTCAGGCAGCTCTTACTGTCTAATACTGCAACCCAGTACTAAGAGCTGCTAGACTGAGACTTTCTGAGATGGCAATCTATGCACAGGGAGTCTTTTCACAGCTGGAGGAGAAGGGAGATATGCAAAGTCAGTAAAGGAAAAAACCCTTCAGGGGAACACTGTAATACCAAATCCCTCAAAATATTTTCTGAGTATGCTTGGTATTCTGTCTCGTTAATGTAAATATATGTAAAAGTCTCCTGTTAGCTGGAATGTGACAGAGTGGATGTAAGGGAACAGATGTGGCATGGATCATTGAAAGAGCTGTTTCATATAAAATGAGATATTGCTCTGGTTCTTTGATCTGCCGAGGGTTATAGATGCTTTCCCAAAGCTCCTAGTGCTGCAAAACTGTCAGCTACTAATAAAGAGCTGGAGTGACACCGCACAGGGTAATTCTGTGCGCTGAGAACCGCCACTCACCCCCTGCTCCTGATCTCCTCTGCACAGCCCCTAGGGCAGGAGGCACAGGCACTCACCAACATCTGCCTTCCCATGCACAAGCCTGTGTAATGTGGGAACATCCATGAGAGGATAATTGGCATGGGGGGTACACAACACTAAAACGTTAGCACTGGGGAAAGACTGGGAGGGAGAGAATAGAGACATTCAGCTCAAGAGAAAGAAAAACAACCACACTGAAGATCAGGCCTGTCAAGTAGTACAGGCAGTTCATAGTTCATTGCTTCGAAAAGTAGCTATTCACTTCCCCTCTTCTCCCTTGTAAACCATGAAGCGTGGAGTTGCTCTAAGTACCTGGTGACCTATAAGCTTTACAGAGCAGAGACGTCCTTGCTTGTCAACAACTGGTTGCACCTATCCCAACAGAGTCTGGATGATGATGAGGCCCTGGCTGACAGCAGACAAACTCAGCGGTGGTGATGCCCAGCAGAAACATAACATGCAAACTATTACTGATTGGTGAGAGGTTGACCTCAGGACCTCCTGATGAACCTTCAGCTACTGTGATAAATTCCTACTAGTCTGCCAGCCCAGTCACTGCAGAAAAGGGTAAAAAAGCAGAACAACTCACTCTGATCCTTAGTGTGTGCAGGAAGAAATGCACTAACTCAGATCCCAACACAGGGCTAAAGAGAACTGGCCCATCCTTGTGATTCAAACTCAGCTCTGCAGAACTCCAACCAGTGCCTGAAGAATTAACATAGCAGTGTGGCTTCACCTCAACAGATATGTATGTACTTAGTTGTGGTCTTTTTAGGGAAAAGGAAAGCTTAACTGGAGACAGCTCCTTCAGAATAAAATGGCAGTGAAGACACGCAAAAATTATCGTGATGTAATCACTCAAGGTTAGGCATGTATATATGGGCATTGGATCAGATCATTATGTGGGTGCTAAAATACAGAAAGGAACGCTAGAGTAAATATTTCTTGCTGTAGCTCTGCATCTAAGCTGCAAATTCTCTTGCCAGATGTTTTGCAGTGGTTTATAGACAGCAACCATAATTTTGATATGAGGACATCAGACACACACACATGCAATACAGATTTATCACTGTGGGAGTGGTGGGCGTGGGTATTTCAGTGGGATTAGCCCCAGCTGCCCAAGCACTATCCCCAGTTAATACAACTCTTCCATATATCAAAGGGTGTATCTTGATGATACAGTTCCTTCACCTAGATCAGGGAATGTGTTTCTCACCCATGAACGTTTGCGGCTTTATTCAGCAAAACAGATTCTGCTCACAAGAACAGATTTAATCTGTTACAAATACACATATAACCAGAGGAGGGACTGAGGAAGAAATTTTGTATCATCACTAGAGAAACATCAGCACAATTTACTAAGAGAAGAAAGCATTTTTGTCTGGTCAATTTTTATGTGTGGAAACGAAGGGCAGCTTTCCAAATGATAAACTGTCACGGGCCCCTAGAAATCTGTGCTCCTGTAAAAACAGGAAGATTTAACAGAGAAGATGGTAGATTTTCACGTAAAGAGGAAGTTTATAAGTGTTCCCAGGGCAACCATTATGCACCAGTAGAAATGAATTAAGCCAGGCCAAGTTTCACCATAAATGTTAAACTCATCTCAGGCTGTAAAGTCATCCCAAATTCACAGATATTTTCTCACTGTCATTGCCTGGGATAAAGTTTACTGTTCACTGGAATTCCCCAGCTATTTCTTTTTCATCTTTAGCCACACAAAACTACATTAACAAAATGCACACACACTGTGTTCTCATTTCAGGCCTCTATGTCTCTTGGAGACTCAGGACGCTGTGGCAATCTATTAAACTGGTTCAATCTTTTTTCATTTTTTTTTTACCCCTAAAGGTGTTTACAAGCAAATGCTACTGAAAAATCACCATATTTATGGAATTTTTGCTTTCTTCTTCAGTCATTCAGGCATGCCATATTCAGAGTAGCTGAGCACATGGATGAAAGTTTCATTCATACACAGTCATATTAATTCAACCCTTTTACAATGCTGCCCTCTATGTTTGATCTGTAAAAGGACCAAATATAAATTAAGTAATTGGAATCTTTAATCTTTTCTCTTCTGTGAATGATTCAGGAAGCACAACTGAGGAAACAAGTCTGTGAGAGGAAAAGTAAGGCAGGAAGCTATAAAAATCAGCTTCTCTGGAAAAAAAAAAAAAGAAAGAGAAGGGTTACCTTTGCACTAATATACATGTGTGTATCACAGTGTGAAGCTGCAGCTGGCATCCTGTTTCATGCCCTTCATCGTCCTTATTACCAAGAAAAACTGTGTTCCAGAAAAATCTTCTCTCAATTTACCATTCCTGGATTCCAGAAATACCTCCTCAGAACATCATGTCATTGCTATGATATCATCAATATAACTGCTGACAATATGCCCCGTTGGGTGACAGACAATTTCTACTCTCTTGCCATCAAGGAATTTTACTAACAATGGTCATGCCAGAGCCACTGGTTTCTATGGCAGAGTGACCGCACCACCATGCCAGTGTTACATTCCTAACCTGAAGAGTAGCCAGAAAATTGGGTGATGCATCTATCCACTCTCAAAAAATGCCATCAAGCAGAGTTTGCCATCATTAATTATGTCACTCATAGCTGTTTCCTCTCACCATATAGGCATGCTTGGAAAAAAAAGAGAAAACTTCACTATTTGCAGACTATGGAACTACAACAGTCACTTTACTGTAAATCTGTAACTACTCTTCCCAAACCAAAAGGGAAGAGTGTTGCTAGAAGACTAATCCTCAGCTCAAGTGTATGGTGAGATGTGCTCTGTCTTTAAGAGCTTGACTCTATCCAAACAGATCCCACTTTTGCTTTTGCTTTCCCCTACATTAATTCCACTGCCAGCACAGAGCCCTCCAGCCCACTGGGTGTGAAAGAGAGATGGCTGATTCCCTTCTGGAATTCCATGAGTGCCCTTAAAATAACCCTTGTATTCTAGACTTTGCTCATGGGATTTCTAGTTTGTTCCTTATCGTGGGATTCTTGTACTCTCAGAAGCGGTTCACAGATTGTCCCTAACACACACAGTCTAGAAACTTTCACAATTGCATGTTGATATGGCAACCCACTCCGAGTGCCTGGATGGAGATATTAAAATTTGGCTTTGCATCTTTTCCCAGGCATCATCACATATGTGCTGTGTCTGGTGTACAGATGTGCCTTAGAGATGCCGACCTACACAGCGCCAGTTCAGCTCACACAGTTGCCCAGTTGGTATGGAGCAGGAATGAAGCCACTGCCATGGCAGATGTTCAACTTCAACACACACCTCTCACTTGGACCACAAGCCATCTGCAAACAGTGGCACACGCAGCACATTCAGGATTGTTGGGCCAAGGCCAAGGCCAAGGCAGAACCCGAGGCCAACACAAAGGACAGGAGCCCTCCAGTGGAGTAATAGACCGGAGACAAAAGGAAGGGCTGGACTGCTGACAGCACTGCAAATTACGATGCAGTGGTTTGTTTCTATTTTAATTGATACCAGCTCAGTGATACCATTAATTAGGTTCTGTTATCACAGATTAAAATAACTGCTGGATCCACCCCTGGTTCCCCACAAGGCTAACTCCAAGAAGTGTCTCACATGTCACTTACACGTATCTCATCAGTGACACCCAGCTGTGGTGCAAGATGACTTTTCTATATGTATGCATCATGCTGCTTATGCATACAACTAGGGCGGAAAGGAAAGATGAAGCAAGACACCAAAGATCCTTTAGGATAATCTGATAGCTCACAACACATGAAAAAGTGTCCTGCCTTCAATGTCTTGCTCTTAGCTACACATTCCCTCACGCCCTAACCCCCACTGGACCTCTTACTCAGGTGCTTCAATTCATAAGCCAGAAAACTAGATCAGAAAAAAGACATATGGGTTTATTCCCGGTTAACAAATGGATTCATCTCCATAAGAGGTCAAATGCCACTAAAGCCAATGCAAATCTCAGCATATGCTTGACTTGAGAATTAGCCCTCTAGCACTGGCTCAGCTTTAATATATAACTTCATCTTAAAGAAATGCCAGCATCCTTGGCTAGCTTGAAGGTCAAATGCAACATCTATGCAGTGGTTTCCATTCATGGCCCCCTGGGATATGCATCCCCATCCCTGAATTAGGCTGTGGGATCCCCACTTCTTCTGGGACTCCTTCAAGGCTTTTACGAAATTCCTAATTTGTATCTTGTCGTATAAACCCGGAGAACTTTCTGGGGTCATATCCTACTGCAGCACTGTTAACAACAGGCTGAGGCACACTGCAGTACTTCCAAATGAAAACAGTGGGGAAACACCTGACAGCTATTCAACGTTTGAATTGCTTCTGTCTTTACTGCTAGGGTGAATCACTTGGCTGGGTAAAAATTTCACTCTAGTTTCAGCTGACAGCACCAAACAAGACTGCTGAGCCAGGTCAAAACAAGCCATTAAACTCCAGCAATTGTGTTTTGTGTATGGTAAAGATAGATTTTCAGGTAGATGCCCAAGGTAATTTTGCAAGAGAAATATAGCTTAAGTGCATGACTGCACTAATACTGTGCCCACTAATGACCACTGTAATGAGACACTACAAGACCTGATGCAGCCAAAAAGAGCTCATTCTTAAACCTGAAGTGTTGAGACAACTTTATGAATGGTGAACAAAACGACACACACCTGGTAGCATATGGAAGAGAAGTGCATTCAGCCAAAAATGTAGAGCACAGCACTACTAATGTCCCAAAAATAATTTCTGGCTCTCTGCAGAGCCCATGGGAGTTAAAAGCTTCATATTTTCAAACTTCAAAATAAATAATTGTGCAAAGTTTCTTTTCCCTCAGTACTTTCTTTTTCTTCAATAAAATACTAAAAAAAAAAAATATTTGAAGAAGAAGCATAAAAGTCTCAGTCTTGAAGTCTTTTGGTGTTAGTATTTATTCATTTGCCAAAGGACCTTTCCCTCAGAGGAAGATAATTGGGATTTTATCACTTCCCATGAACATTAGCAGATTTTTTTAAAATTTTCATTTTTTCTGTACACATGTACTACTTTCATCTTAATTACAAAACATTTACATTATCATATTGATTTTTTTAATCATATTTAGTGGCTAACCATTACACTCAGAGAAAGGAAAACCTTCAGAATGCTCTATTATGAGACTTGGTTTATTCTATAAATTTGTGTCAGGCTGTAACAAAGCATTACATCTTTGTATGACATCTGTGTAAGGTTCCCTTTCCAAGGGAGTGTTGTAGCTGTTTCCTTCCATTTGGTAATATTGCTCCCATCTCATTTGTACTAAACTTCATCCACACGTTGTCAGAGAGATGTGGGATGACTGCTTTACTCCACGGTATATAATGCTAATAGGATGAGAGCATTGAAGGTGGCATCATTATCATGGGGATATATTACCTGTGGTTTAGTTCCTCGGGAAGGGAAGAACAATATCAATATAGGAACTGAAATCTATTTACAGATTCCACAGTCAATTTAGTCTGGTATAAATTAGCTCTGCTACAGAAAGGGACTGCTTGTCACACAGCCATGGCTGCTTATCCCTGCCTTCTGCTTCTGCCAGCCCTAGTGCTCATGAGGCAAACCACATCAGGGAAATAATTCAGCTGAAAACTAATTTTTTTTTTTTTTCTGCTTTCCAAGCTGAGTTTTCATTCAGACAAACTCCCTGCTCCAGCTCGTTCATGGCTGCACAAACAGTAATGGCAGTGTGAGGGAGACAACACAAACAGATGACCCATGGTGTAAGACAGCGTGGGACTCACCCCTTTAGCAGCAGCAGCTGCTGTTTAAGCTGATCATGGACCTGTAGCATTAGTTAAAACAGTGTCAGTCACTGTATAGATTCTCTCATTTTCCTGTATATCACTTCCTCAAGTCAATTAGTGGCTGATTCCAAATAAATCAATGTAAGCCACCCTTAACCTGGAGTGAAGAAGAGCTGTTAGGGTTATTTATCCTGTTCAGTCATATCGCTCATGCACGTGTGGAAATGGAGAGGCGACAACAGCAACCTCCACATGATCCTATAGGAAATTCCTGACAGTGATAAGAGCTGGATTGACCAGCATCTGTTGGGAAAGTTCTGTGACACCATAAAAATCATTCCACTCAACTGTGTTGAAGTTCTGCACAGCCTTCAGAAAGCAAGGGTAGCTGTCACAAGAGTTAACAGCAAGCTGTAGACCACAAAAAATAAACAAGTAAAAATCTCAGGCTGGCGAGTATTAGGTCTTTCCATCAAGTATTCTTAACATTTTATGAGTTAAGCATACTCTGAGAGGTCCCAGTCTAGACTGCCCAGGGTTTGCCCTTTCCTCTGAAAACTCTTGAGTCACCCTGACTGAGAGTTTTTTTTAATAGAATTCTTTATTTCCAATATTTCAGTAAGTGTCCCCGGGGGGG
>VZRE01002072.1:0-14778 GCA_013396775.1 Cephalopterus ornatus
TTGTCTGAGAACAAATACCATGTCTGTTGGCTGTGGAATGTGGTGAATGCTTAATATATTTAGTTAACCACAACTCATTGAAAATAATAGCATCTCTCTGCTAGCAGAAGCAGCATCACATTTCTTTACATGTTCACAGCCTATTCCAACACTCAGTGAAGTCAGATCTTACTCCTGAGTCACGTTTTGGCTAAGTCCTCTGTTGTAATCCCAGTAATGTGGCTGTATGTAACCAGGTTCTCGGAGCAACGGTTTAGTGCACAACCTATGTGGTGCCAGAGGAAAGCATGTTTGCTCCTGCTTTTCTAATTTCAAAAGCTTCAAGCTCTGCAGTACCTGAGGGATCCTGCGCAGATGGAGTTCAATGAAGTATTTGTAAGCTGATCATCTTTTGACTGTTCAGATAGAAATGAACTGCAGTCCCTGCTACATTCTTGTGAAGCAGGAGTCTGGAAGCACTAGGTTTATGTAGTTAAATATGTATGGAAGCAGGGTGGAGGTGGGCTTCATCGGAGATGGCATGAGATGTTTATCTAGAAAACAAGAAAGGCCCATCTGGTGTTCTGCATTTAAAAAAGATCACATTTTGCTTACAGGTTTTTATCTGGGGAGATTGCAGATCCATTGGTGACTTAGACTGACACTTGCTTTGGTGCTGCAGAAGAGAAATGAGAGCAACAAATATTTTGAGGAAGATGAGTGATTAGCTCCAGGAATGTCACGTGGATCTCAATGTTCTCTAAGGTTGCCTGTGACCATATATGCAGGATTCACGGGATCTAATTAACTGTGGGAGATGAGCAAGAGGCAAGAGAAGAGAAACTGTACCAGAGGTTCACTGGAGGCTTAAAAGAACCGATTGAAGAAGAGGACTGGATCTAGTTTAACCAAAGACTTTCTTTAACTAAAGACATTATGAGAACCATGGATTTTGTCAGTTAAAATTGAGTGATATTAGTATATAATCTTTGTTATGTACCCCGCATATCCGTCATAGAAATCTCTATGAGTTGTCTCCCCTTTCTCATATTGGCTTCAGTTTGCCACAGTGTCCCTATCCCTTTTATGGTTAAACCCCCTGCTCTTTTCCATGTAAGGCTGCAGCTCCTCCCCTGTTCATCCAGGATGGACAAGTTTCCTCCCCTTCATTCCATGTTTGTTATAACCCCCCTTTGTTTCTAGAAAGTTCCTTGGTACCCCCTATAAAAGGGGGACGCCATTTTAATGAACTGTTCACTCTGCTTTGACCTACAACCTGTGCTGGACTCTCCCTGGGGTGGACGTCCCCTTTACCCCTAGACGGGCTGCGTTAATTAATCTTTCAGGAAGCAGATCCATGTGACTGTTAGGCCAGCTCAGATTTGATTTTTGGCAGAAAAGAGCACTTGGTTGTTTTCGACAGAACATCTCTGTTAGAAATGATCCTCAGACAATCTCTGCCCTTAACCAAATTTGGGGAAAATACCTTTACCTGCTTTCTACCGCCATGCTGTGATTGGGGTATAGCAGGGGAACCAGTCAAGACTCAGCACTTTCCAATAAAGCCTGGTTATTCACAGAGCTGGCTGTTTATGAACAGAGCACCATGATTTGAGCATGAGAGAGCTCTGTCTAGTGCTCTCTCTCACAGCTGTCATGTCTTTCCTGACAGAGCAGTGAGAGGCACAGAGCACTTCTGTCCCAAGTCTCAGAGAGGTACCTGCTCACCCTTGTGTCAGCATATGTCTAGGTTTGAAAGTTGCCCTGGGAAGATTAGCCAGCTGCTCTGGTGTCATCCTGACAACTGCTCACTCCTGTCCTTGGTCAGAGCAGGGGAAACATGAGATTTCCTTTCACAGCTCAAAACATCTGAGCAGCAGAGGACAGCTAAGGGTCAAAGTGTGCAGTTTTTTTTCTTAGTAGGAGATAAATGAGAAAAAACATGGTCCTATCAGAAAACATCAAATTTGTATGTCTATCGTCTCTGAAGAGCAGGGGTCACTCCACAATTAGCAGTGAGCCTTCTCCCAGCCCTACGGGGAAAGTGTCATACTGAGCAAACACAGGCATGGACAAGAAAGAACCCTTCCTATTCTCCTATTCTTGCTGTTTAACTGAGTTGTTGGTGCCAGTGGATTTGTGCACTTTCCCAGCTCTTGGGAGCAGTCAAAACAATCTTGCTCGGGTGCCAAGTAACAAACTAAGGAGTTCAGAGTTGGACATGGGAGACTGAAAATGCCACTGATGTATTGCCAACAGTCAGAAAGCAAGCCTGTGCCTTCCTCCTCTTAGTCTGTATTCAGTAAATGATGTCTTCCTCATGGCCACAGTATGACTGCTTGCCTGTCAAGCACAGTAGAAATAAATTTTTTTAAATGTCTGTGAGACTGGGGGAAAATCTGAAGGAAGGAGGATTTAGTACTCTTCTTGTTGGAAGAGATTCAGATTAGGGAATACTTAACTAAATTAGACATATCTAAGGCCATGGGCCCTGATGATACGCACCCATGAGTGCTGAGGGCGATGGCAAATATTGTTGTGAGGCCACTCTCAGTTGTCTTTGAATGGTCATAGTGACTGGGAGAGGTTCCTGACATCGGAAGGAAAGAAACTGTCATTCCTATCTTGCTTCTTTTCAAGGAGGATGAGAATGAGTATCCAGGGAACTTCAGGTCAGTCAGCCTCATCTTGACTCATTAGACAAATGGACTGAGTGCATCCTCAGCTAATTTGCTGATGACATCAACCTGAGTGATGCGTTTGACACACAGAAAATACGGGATGCCTTCAAAAGGGACCTGGACAAGCCTGAGAAGTGGGCTTATGGGAATCTCAAGAGGTTTTACAAGACTAAGTGCACGGTGCTGTACGTGGGTCAGGGCAAACCCCAGTATCAGCGCAGGCTGGAGGTGAACAGATGGACAGCAGCTCTGCTGAGAAGACTCAGGGTGCTGGTGGACGAGGGGCTGGACGTGACCCAACGATGTGCACTTTAGCCCAGAAAGGCAGTTGTGTCCTGGGCTGCATCAAAAGCAGTGTGGGTGGCAGGGTGAGAGAGGGGATTCTGCCCCTCTACTCTGCTCTGGTGAGATCCCACCTGGAAAGCTCTGGGGTCCTCAGCACAGGAAGGATATTGACCTGTTGGAGCAAGTCCAGAGGAGGGTCACCAAGATGATTAGAGGGATGGAACACCTCTCCTATGAGTAAGAAGGCTGAGAGAACTGGGATTGTTGAGCCTGGAGAAGAGAAGGCTTTGAGGTCACCTAATTGTGCCCTTCTAGTACCTAAAGGGAGTCTACAAGAAAGTTGGAGAGGGACTTTTTACGAGGGCATATAGTGACAGGACAAAACAGAGTGGCTTCAGACTGAAAGAGATTAGGTTTAGATTAGCTGTTAGGAAGAAATTCTTTGCCCTGGGAGTGGTGAAGCACTGGAACAAGTTGCCCAGAGAAGGTGTGGATACTTCATCCCTGGGAATGTTCAAGGGCAGGCTGGATGTGGCTCTGAGCAACCTGGTCTAGTGGAATGTGTCCCTGCCAACAGCACGGGATTGTAACTATATGATCTTTAAGGTCTTTTCCAACCCATTCTGTGATTCTATGTCTCCTGACATGATGGTGGAACAACTTTCAGGAAACTATTCATTCCTGAAAAGAAGGTGATTGGGATTAGTCAGCATGCATATACAAAGAGGAAGGGTTGCTTAATGAAGTTGAGAACCTTCAATCATGAAATCACTCATTTGGTAGATGAAGGGAGAGCAGTAGATATTGCCTACCTTGGCTTCAGTAAGGCTTTTGACACTGTCTCCCATAAGATCCTTTAAGTTGCTGACATATGGGCCTGATGAGCAGACAATGTGGTGGATTGAAAACTGCCTGAATGGCTGGGCCCAGAGGCTAGTGTTCAGGGGCATGAAGTTTGAGGCCAGTAACTAGTAGTGCACCCCAATAAATACTGGGTCCAATACTCTTTAAACATCTTCATTAATGATCTGCATGGAACAGAGTGCAGCCACAGCAGGTTTACTGATGACACGAAACTGGGAGGAGTGGCTGATATTCCAGAGGGTTTGCTGCTGTTTAGTGGGACCTTGACCTCATAAGGTTCAGCCAAGGGAAGTGCAAAGTCCTCCATCTGGGGAGAAATAGCTCTATGCACCCATATATGCTGTAGGCCAATAGGCTGGAAAAAACCAGCTTTGCAGAAAAGGAACTGAAGTCCTGGTGGACAGCAAGTTGAACATGAACCATCAATGTGCCCTTGTGGCAATGTAGTTGAATTGTACCCTGAGCTATTGTAGGAGGAGTGTTGACAGCAGGCTGAGAGAGTGATTTTTCTCCTCTGTTCAGCACTAGTAAGGTCACATCTGGAGTACTGTGTGGAGTTCTGAGCTCCCCAGTACAAGAGAGATACGGAGCTGCTGTAGAGAGTCCAGTGAAGGGCTATGAATATGATTAAGGGCCTGAATTATCTTTCATATGAAGAAAGGCCAGTAGAGCTGGTGTACTCTTTCAGACAAGGGTCAGTGGGAAATCTCATTGATGGGTACAAATATCTGAAGGGAGGGCATAAAGAAGACAGAGTCAGACTCTTTTCAGTGATGTTTGGTGACTGGCAGTGAGCACAAACTGAATCACTTGAGTTTTCCTACAAACATCAGGGAACACTTTTTTTCTGTGAAGGTGATCAAGGTGATAGAATCTCCCAGCTTGGATATCTTCAAAGGTCATCTGGGCATAGTACTGGCAACCATCATTAGATGGCCTTGTTTTAGCAGGGTGGGTGGACTAGAATACCTCCACAGGTTGCTTCCAACCTCAGCCATTCTAAGATGTTGTAAAATATTGAAGACATGTAAAAGATCCTGCTGGCAGCTGCAGGCCATGAGGGATGCTTAAAGGTCTTTAAAATTGTATCAGATGCCTATATTTAAACGCCTGAATTACTTCTTGGTACGTCTTGGCAGTAACTTCTCCACAGAGCAAACATGTTCCACTCAGTGTTGTACCTGTGGAGGGATGGATCAGGACGTGGATCCTGTTGAACAGGAAGAAGATATTTGTATTACTGGTGTCGGCTTGTTTGCTGAAATGACACATTACATAAATTCTTTCCTTTTTTTTTTTTCCCCAAGCATGAACTTTTTAGAGTTGTTTTTTTCCATTTTTTTTTCTTGGTCAGGTTTTGATTTTATTGTTTGGCAGTTTGTATACTTGTAGGACTAGGCGTGTGCTTAGCTTTTATGGTGGCAAGGGACACTTTGAAACATGTGACCTCAAGTATTAACGTAGGAAGGGTGTGGGAGCCTAAGTACCTTTATTGAATTGGACCTTGCTCTGTGATATTTCAGAAGTGGAGATTACAGTCTTGGTGGTCCTGAGCCAAGTGCTTGGGACATGGTGTTTTTGGAGAGGTCTGCATCAGGAGACTTTGATAGAAGTGTTGAAATCAGGGTTG
Source organism: Cephalopterus ornatus (assembly GCA_013396775.1). Taxonomy (NCBI): domain Eukaryota; kingdom Metazoa; phylum Chordata; class Aves; order Passeriformes; family Cotingidae; genus Cephalopterus; species Cephalopterus ornatus. The sequence goes on from VZRE01002072.1 coordinate 5,440, forward strand.
GGGCACTGCTATCTTTAGCTGAAGACCTAGGCTTGGAGTCTCTTTGGGACTTGGGGTATCAGCAGAAAAAACCCTTTATTGATGAGAGAAAATTTTCAGGATTATACTACAGTTGCCCACAGGCACTCCATCTTTACATCCCAAATAACCTGCAATCTCATCCAGCCTGTTTCTCATTGTAAGCTAGACTAAAACAGAAAGCTACTGGAACAGATACCCTTGTATTGGATTCTTCTCTGTGGAGAAATTTAGATCATTGTTTGATTTTGTTTCTGGTGCAAACTATGATTGACAGGATAGCCTTGCTTTCAGGACCACTTTTTACTGTCCCAAAACCAAAAGGCCTAATTCTGTCTTGAGAGTCTAAGTGAGGATCTGAAATGTGTTGGATATGAAGTGTGCTGAATTTACACCTCCAACAGATCTTTGAAAATTCAGGGGTAGGAAAACAAGATGTAAATTATGCAGATTTCCTATATATAATGGATAGAGTAGAAATATTTATGGGCATCACAGAAGGGAACGTATAGAGCCAAATTCAAAGGAGTATTTATTAAGCAAGTTTTCCTTTGAAGGGAAAAGGGCAGAGCCATCTTCTTGTGAGACATTGTTCTTGCATTAAATGCAAGAGGAGCAACACAGATTGTACTGTGTGAGAGCAGTCCTGAAGGTGTGTTCATACTTTATGTTTGACGTGAACAGGGGACAGAGCGGGACTTTTTGTTCTTGGCAAATATATTTGTCAGCTGTGTGGCTGACACTCTTCTGCAAAGAAAAGACAAATCTTGCTTACATACTGAAGCTAGGTTTTTTAGTTCACCGGATGAACAAGTGAGATCCCTACTTTCATCAGCACTTTGTTCACCCAGAATTACAAGATGCTGTACCAGAAAAGTGCTTTTGTACCAGTGCAGCTCTGTGAACATGCTATACACTTGTATTCCTTATGCTCCAAGAGCAAGATGTGGTATTCCGGTAGAAACCCAGAACTGCTTTGTTAATAATGCTCTTTTTTATTAATGCTCTTTGGCACACTCCTGCCTTCAGAGCTGTGACTACCCCACTGAAATGAGAGAGATCTTACCTGTCTGGGCCACAAAGAGGCAGGAAAACTCTGGAGGACATTCTAGTTTATGTTCTGTTCTTACTAGAGTTTCATGCCAAATGAGGACCCTAGCAGACTCCTTTCTTTAGGTGAGGCCAGCAGCCTGCCATAGAGGAAGGGTTTAGGAAGCAGAAATGTAGTGTTCAAATGGCATCTCTTTTGCAAATTTTACAGTAACATTCACTGCAGTAGAGACCTGAGCACCAAGAGTCCTGACGTAAATTCCCTTCTAAGGAGACTCTTTTCCCAGTACTTCAGAGCATCCATCTTCATAAATGTGATGCATGCTTCTAGAAAGCATAAGAAAACTTGTATAGAGTGCACAAGTTCCAAGAATTCCTAGCATTAAACCTACTGAAAAGTTTCAGTGCTTCTTATTTTTGGCAGTTACTCATGTATGGGCTTTCTGGTATTTGAAATGTTTCTGAAAATGTTTTGTTCTTTCTATTTCAATTACCCCAAAACAGCCAAACTGAAATACTTTATAAAGAAAGAAAGTAAATCACCTTTGAGAGAGTAGACTGGAATATTGCAGACTGAAAGAGATTTTGTTTGAACAAGTTTTGTACAATGAAGAAAGTCACAAACTTGTAGTAGGCCTAGCTGGATCCTTCTCCACCTGGTTTGGAAGCCATTTTTAACAGCTAGGTTTTGCTGAATTTTAGTTGAGGGAGGCCAGCTTTTTAGAAGTATTTCGGAACTTAAAATGTAGAAAGCCACCATGGGAAATTTTGAATGTGCATTGGAAGGGACCAAGACTCAGAACTCCCTTTCCCTCTAGTACCTAGTCAACTGGGATGTAACTCAGCCAAGACCTTTCTCCACCCATCGAGACCACAGTGTGTTTGAGAAGCTGACAGTGTGATGTCCAGTTTTGTCCTGAAACAGCTCTGAAGCTGTTGAGGAACTGAGAGTGCAGTCATTCTTGACTTCATCCCTGGCTGAAGACAGGGAAAGCATTATCAAACCTGCAGGAGGGCTGGCCAGACTTTGGGACGTGGCACCACCTGTGTGGGCTCTTGCTGCTTCCTTTGTGTCAGAGGACTTTCAGGGGTGCCACGTCACAGCCCAGCGGGAGGCAAGGTGTGGTGAGCAGCACTGTCTTTTGCTTCCTTGTTCCCTTTAGGTCACACAACAAAGAGGTACAGTTCTCACACCAAACCACAACTCCACCCTCTTGAGTATATAGTCCTGCAGTACTCTCCTTAGCAAACTGTTGCTGTATGTTCTGCAGCTAGTCTAACGGCTTAGAGAAAAAGGATGTGTGTGTTTGTGTGCTTTTACTTCTTGCATATGACAGGCATTTCTTAGGGCTCTGTTTTTGCTGCAGAACTCAAGGGTGTACAGTTCTCTCAATGAAGGAACCGCAAAGGATAAGCTGTATGGCAAAAATCTGCAGTCAGAGAGGGAAAGCTGCAATAAATATGTGTGAATGGCATGCCTAGCACGCAAACAACTCAAGATTGCCAGTGTTTGGCTAAAATCTGCAGCATGTAATACCTGGCATAGACCAGTCTTTCTCATCATGAAAAATACAGATGAGAACAAGTCAAAAATAGGTCACAGAACCTGCCTCAAACATTCAGGGTGAGCAGGTCAAAATAAGAAAATCTAAAATACATGGCATTTAAATCCTCCATTCTCTTTTTGGGAAACGAGAATAAAAATAAAGTATCTGGGATTCTCACTGCTTTCTATGCTTTCCATTGCTCTCTTTCAGTTCATTTGTGCCTTGTTTCTTTTTGGGAAATACATTTCCCGAGACTGCAAGTACCCTATGATCTAAGCAGACTCTCAGAGAAAACCTGTGCTGTATCCTGAAAGTCTGCATACCTACGGCTGGAAGAACAAGGGATTTCTTTAGTGATTCCTTAATGGACTAAGCTTAGGGATAGTTAGGAAGGACATGAACACCTTACCTTTCTGCCTTTTGCAGAAAAGATTGCCATAAGTGCTATGTGATAGCATAGCTGTCTCTGTCACCATTAAGTACTCTCTAACCAGTCGCAACAACTGGTCTAGTGGAGTAAAGCTGATGCAAAGCAGCAGGGGAAGTACTCATGTGTGTCACCTGTCTCACTCTGTGAAGCTTCATGGTGTGTTTTATTCAGGTCTTGCCAAGTAAACCGTGCTAGGATGTAAGAAGTCAAATTCAAGCTGAGGTGTGCAAGGATCAAGAAGACCTGTAGGCAAGTGTCTGGAATTTCTCTACAGAAGCAGTAAAAGGACCAGGAAGAAATTACTTTAAATAGACCCCTTTAAACTGTCTGGCTCTGGCACTGTTACCTCTTTCTTGGTGTGGCTGAAGACAGCTCAGTTCACCACAGCTCTGTGTTTCACTACTATGGGCACAGCATTTGAAGCCAACATGGGTATCATGGCACGTCAAGGTAAGCATGGCCTCCCCAGAAGATCAGAGGATAGGTTATGGACAGAGCCGGGTATCAAGGGATGCTGTAGGCAGCTTTACCTAAACCACGCTGAGTCTTTCGCATTTGGGAAATTTGCGTTGGTTTTGGTGAAGGCCTCCTTCCAAGGAGAATCACCAAGAAGCACAGTATTGTCAGTGGTAGAAGTCTAAATGTGAGTCTCATGGTACTTGACATCTGAATTTGGACTTTCAAGAACTGTCAGTATGACTTTGTAGCTATTGGAACTGGGATTTGAGAAATGTTCTCCGAAGGGAAGGGGAAAAGTAAGACCTAAAAGGACTCAAAATAATTAAAAAAAAATCTGTGATCCTGTTCTGTTTGCATCCCTGGGTGACTAATCCTCACTTCCTACCCATATATTCCAGTCCTGAATGAAGCAAACGCTAACCTTCAAGATGAAATTCAAATCCACATGCTGGACCTTTGGACTGCTGGCATGCATACTTCTGATATGGAAGAAACATCATACAATCCAGATGTACAACAGCTCTATGCCATTGGCAGAATGGTGGGACTCTTAAGTAAGCTGAGAGGTTCAGTGTGCTATGGGGCTTGCATACTGGGAGTGGACTAACTCAAGTATTCTACCACTGCTCCTTTGATCTACCAGTCCAAGATTTTGTTCCATCTCCAGCTGCAAGCACTGCACAACAGGAAAGGTGCAGTGATAGTGGCTCAAGGTTTGGAGGACAATGTGTGCTTGAAACTGATGGGCTGTAAAGTCTAGGTATTTTTCCCTCAGCACCTTCCTTCTGTCTCCAGCAAAGCAGTGGTGAAACTGTAGGGATAGGTGATAAATTCAGCTCTCATAAGTAACTTGGACTTGCAAACAGGAACTGCCCCTTTATCTTCTAGCGAAGCAGAGTGCTTCATACAAAAAGCTGCATGTGAGCCTGTGGACACATATGCTTGCTTAGGATTTGCTAAAAACTGTAATACACTGAAGCAATAAAAGTTTTCCTCCTCCATAAAATTTATTTTTCATGGTGTTTTTCAGTTGTTTCTTTGGCTCTATATTTTTTGCATTGATTAGTCAGTCCTACTTGCAAATGAAAAACTACATTTGTTTTCCATTCTGGGTTTTACTAGTCTCAGATTTCTGAAGATGATGATGATGGTGTCCTGTGGTGGAAGATACAGACTGGAAATTCAGGGCACAGCTCCTACCTCGGACAGAAATCATGCTCATTATTAGGGTTGACATCATGTGGATAGGCCAGAGGTGAGGTGAGGGCAGGAGAATGAAATAATACACAGACCTTGACAGGAGGCAGTGGGGACCATGATCAGCTGCCTAGAAAGTGTAAAAGTTTCCCAAAATGCTGTGTTTTTTACTGTTCATTCCCACCACTGAGCAGTGTTCAGCTGTCACAGAGATGATCTAGGTCAGCCTCACAACTATCTGAAGAGTAGGTGCTACAGTACTTCATGTATTTACCAGGCCGTGCTGGTCCAGGCTCTAAAGTGCCTAATAAATAGACCTGGTGGCTACTGTGGCTGTCACTCTCCAATCCATCAGCTCAGAGTAGCTGTTTATTGAACTGTGCGAGTTAAAAATAAACACACAATTGCAGTAGTTCCGAGAACACCATCCCTCTTAGACAAGGTGTTTCTCAAGTCAGTGGCAGTCATGCATGCAAATTTTCTGTGCAAGCCAGCCTTAACTGGTCTTTAAAGGTCATTATATCTATATAAATATTTGTTTAAAAGTTTAATTGTGGTTCCTGGCTCTGAACCTGGCTCTTTGTCATCTGTTTCCTGTCTGTTCAGAAAGGTGAGGTGGTGTCAGGCCTATGTTAGGCAGAGAGCAGAACCTCAGCTGCCAGCCGTCAAGCAGCAGTCCCGTCTCACATCCTGTTACCTGTGCTGGGGTTAGGAAGGCAGGAGTGTGACAGCTCCTGTGTCATGCCAAGCAGAGCAGAGATAAGGGCCATAGGCAGCAGCTGGCTGGTTGTGCATGGGGAACACCCAGGTTGGCATGTCCTTACTGAGGTCAGAGATGTTGGATGTTGCTTTTTTGCCGCGTTGGCTGGATCACACCTTGGTGGGGTGCTCAGAGCTGGCTGAGGCTACGTCATTAAAGCTCCAGGGCATGTATTTTACCTTTTCATCGATTGCATCTATTCCTGTATGGTTGTTATGCCATTTGATGAGATTTTTTTATTTGGACTGTCTTCAGTTCACACTTGGATCCTCACTGTAGCCACTACAGCTCCTTTGAGGCCTCTTTAATATTGCTCTGAAGTAGCAGATTGGAGTACAGATTCCAGAGCAAGTAATTTATTTTTAGCTTTCAGATTTGTATATGACCAACCATAGTTGAGCTGGGATTCGTGAACTTTACTAGAAACTTGAGTGTCTCATAGTGAAATGACTTCTAATCCTTGCAAATTAACAGAGATCTTTATTTTGATATACTAGCCAAGCTGAAAAATGTTTTCATTTTATGTTGACTGAAATCTCACCAACCAAATAAAAATTTCTGCCTTGCTGACCACCCAATGCCCTCAAGAGTTTTCTTCAGGGACAAAAAGTTTCAGTTAAAAGCACAACATGTCTCTCATTTTTTGCTTATTGAAGATTCAGCTGAACTAATGCAGTGAATCCTTGCTACAGATTGAAAATGGAATTTTATTTTTTTTTTAATTATATGACATTTTGGGAGAAAACCAAAACATTTCTTTCTTGCAGCCCATATAGATTTGCATTCAAGCAAACAGTTTTATTTTCCTTTCTCAGAAAATGAAAAAATTCAGTTGGCTATTTTTGTTCCATTCCACTTCTCGGTTGGGGCTTAAAAAAACATTCCTAAGCTGCTTCTGGCAACAGCTGCTAAAATCCTGCCCAACATGGCATATATGGTTTGTTGAACTATATTCTAGTCTCTGTAAATTCAGGAGGGTGATGCAATATAAAAAGCTCCCTCTGAACACTGCAAAGAACCATGTGTAATTAACCAAACCGAGCCTATGTGGTTTATCTCATGTGATTTGCTGTTCCAGACACTAAGCTACCAAGTGAGACAGTGGAAGGGTTAGTAGTAGGGGAACTGGAGAATAGTGCCAACTTTTCCTCCAGCACTCCCCTGATATTCCTCTAAATTGAGTCTCATTCCTGTAATTCCACTGTTATCATCTCCCAGGTGCTATGTTGTTGCAGATGTAGGGATGGTAGGCAGAGGCCAGTGGGGGTAGAGAGGAAGGACTAGACTCTCTGACCTTTTAATTATGCCCTCCATTCCTCCTGCATTCTTCACTGACAACCTCATTCATGTATCAGTTAGAAGGCGCTTTTCCCAGCAAGATAAGTGGGACTCCCTCCAAAATGTTCCCTAATGTGTGTGTGAGAAATTTGCAGCCAAGTCCAGGAAACCATATAGAAGATTTTATGAACATCTCCAGTGCTGCAGTATATTTCTGTGAAAGCCTGTAGCAGAAGTCTGTCAGTATTGTACTAGATGCTATAAATATGCATAACCAGCCCTTCTGAAAATGCTTTACTTCAAAAGAGAGCTAAAAAAAAAGAGAGAAGAATAGCAGGAGGGACATAAAGCCATAGAGAGATTAAGCCATTTGCTCAAAAATTTAGTGATCGCACCAGAAGCATGTCCTGGATTTCTAAACTTCACTTGTCACTGTCTCTGTTGAACTGGTTTTGTGTTAAGATTGTGTCTGGAGCCACTGTAATCACATACACCTTAAGAAAACCAGTTGTGTTGCCGAATCAAGTCAGTGTGTTTGGTGGCTTAGGTTCCCAGGTGAATGTAACTGCGTGTTGACTAGGCAGGAAGAGAGATACCTTTGCTTGTGGATTTTCTTTTTTTCTGCTGTTAGACCATTGAGTAGAACTTGATAGAACATTTCCATCAGAGTAATACCCTCTGGGAAATAAAAGTTTAAGGGAGTTAAAATAATCCACTAAGTTGTCATAGTTTTAAGAATGCTTGGTTGAAGAAACCCAAATATAAATAAAAATTGACCCTTAAAGCTGTGACCTTCCACATGAATCCAGTTTATTTGACTAGATCCAGTTGAAGAAATAAGACTAAGTGGATCAGGGTTGTATGAAAGTGCTTAGAATTCACAGAAACTAAAAAAAAATAAATTGCATTTCAAAACATATGTTTTCTATCTCAAAATGAGATAAATATGTGAATGGGAAATATGAAATGTCAAGCATTTCCCATAGTCTTTTTCCCATTGTAGGTCTGATTCTCTATAGCAGTGTACCCTGAAAATCCATCTGCCTTCCTAGAGATGAAGGTCCAATGGAACACTTCGACATACAGCACTTAGAAGTAGAACAACAGCAAGTTTGAAACAACTCTTGCATGTTGCAAGAAATGCTTAATGCAGAATTAAGTTTTGAGCCCTGAAAGGCTAAGTCCTTTGAATAAGGAGAGAAGCACTCAAGCAAGGCTTGATGTTTCTTTCTTCCCTGATTTCTATGCTGTGTGCACAGCACTGAGTATTTCCTTTTTTTTTGTCAAAATCCATTCACAATATTGTGCAATAGCACACAGCATGAAATTTCCAACCAACTACTCATGGTGAAAATGAGGCTGTCGTTGGTTACCTTGTTCTGCTGAACACAGTGATGAAGATGGTGCAAACGTGATGGGTCTGTCATGCTGGTAGAACCTGGATAGTGTTTCCGTAGTGACGCTGGGGTCATCTCTCTAGGGTGATCCTGACAACCTTGAGTCTGGGAAGGCTGGTTTATCACTTGACCCCAGCAGACCTTTTTCTTATGTTTGGCACCTGTATGTTGAAGCCGGAACTTGCTGGCTTCTTCAAGTGATTACAGAAATCCAAAGGTTGAAGATTCGGTTAAGCTCAGCAGAGATAACATCACAGCAAGAGCAGCAGACCTCGTGCTGTGCGATGGGCCTGATTAGTAACCTACTGTTAGTGTTCTTTGGTGAACAGGTCCTCTGTGGGCCAAAAAGTGTTTATTTTTATTTTTTTGTTGTTGTTGTTCGAAGGAAAGCACCATATTTCTCATATGTTTAATCAAGACAGAAGTTGCAAGGGAAAATGTTTGGTTATCTGGAATACGGACAGAGAAAGGCTAACCTCTGTAGGCGGGATACCAGCTTTTGTCCAAGTGGACCTAGGATAAAATCAGATAAGGCTAATTTCACCTTTTGATGCACAGGTATCTTGTCACTCGACAGTTTCAGCCTACTTAGTAGGTACCACCTTTAGGCTTTCAAGGGGATCCTGAGGAGCTAGGCACCTAAATTTTCATTGGATTTTATCTCATTCCTCTTTTTAAGTGGAGTAGTGGGATTCTTGCAATACATTGGCAGGCTAAACCTTTCTGTTGTGAACTGGGTTTTGCCATGAAATACCGAAATTTTAAAAAGAAAATGTTGTTAAAGTTAGATAATGATTTTATTTTTCTTTGTCTTATTTTCAGTCATAACTTTATTCCTTCTTAATCATAGAATCATAGAATCACAGAGTCAACCGGGTTGGAAAAGACCTGTGAGATCATCAAGTCCAACCCTTGATCCAACGCCGCCACGGTTACCAGATCATGGCACTAAGTGCCATATCCAGTCTCATCTTTAAAACCTGCAGCCCATCCCCTGNCCACTCCCCTGGGCAGCCCATCCCAATGTCTGATTATTCTCTTTGTAAAATATTTCTAACTGATATCTAACCTCAGCCTCCCCTGGCAGAGCTTAAAACCATGCCTTCTTGTTTTACTGATAGTTGCCTGGGAGAAGAGACTTACAACCATCTGGCTACAACCTCCTGTCAGGGAATTGTAGAGAGCAATGAGGTCTCCCTTGAG
>VZRE01002074.1:0-179380 GCA_013396775.1 Cephalopterus ornatus
ACCCTGCCGGAAGTATATACGACCGCCAGATTATTAATACGTAATTAACTACATGGCAAGTTAAAAAAATGTTCTTTTTAATTTTTTAGAAATACTGATGATAATCTGTCAGTTCTTAAAATGAGCTAATTTCAGTGTGAGTGAGAAACATGGAACTGGGAAGTAGCATATTAAAGCAACTCTGAATAATGATTTAATACAGGGCTCTGTCTACTGTAAATGAAAGAAGGCTGTGAACAAACTAATGTTCTTTAAGCCCTAATGGGATTAAGGAAGCAACATGATGCAATTTGATTATTCTTTCCAATAAGAAGCTGAAAACATTTGGTTTTCACTGCCATAAAATAATCAGTCATTTCTAAATGTTTTTTACTTTGCTAGGGTATCCAATGTAACATTATGTGGATCAACTTAAAGGCAATTATGTTTGATTATTTTCCTCTCCTTGTTTATTATGTTCCTACTGTTATTTTAAATAAAAGGATCTCTGTAATTCTGGGAAGAACAGATTCAAAAGCTGTAATTAACAAACTCTAGTCATGGGCGACTCCAAATGTATACAAATACAAAAGAAATCTTGAGACAAATCTGAGCCTGATTACTAAATTATTCTAAGAACCATTACTTAAGTATCATCAGCAATGCCAGGAGCAAATCGTAAATTGAAAACATGACCTTATATTTTCCCTAACTGCAGGCACTGAAAATTTACGGAGCCTGACCTGCTTATAATTGTGAGCTCCTAAATCTCTGTTAGAGAACCCTTGACCTCAGGCATGAGACCGGATCCACAATCCCCTTTTTTAAGTCCTGTGGCCACATTGGTTTGGGGTTTCTTCCCCTGCCACACTGTAAAAGGTGATGCACATGTAACTATGACCTACCAAACGAGTCTGCAAGGCTCCTCTGGCCTTTAGCAGGAGGAAGCTCTCTACCCTCTTTCCTTCTAGGATTTTCTTCAGCTCAGTCTCTGATTTTAGCATTAGTCTTTTAACCAAATGATTGCTTGTTTTCTTTATCTGGACAGCTTCTCATGAAAATATCTACTACACTCATCAGTGGGCATTGAGCATTAGCACATCAACGTGCCCTGTATGTTTGTATTGGATAAGTGTTAATGTGCATCTCAGAAGTCCACCTGTCTGACAAGAAGAGAAGGTGTCATTTCTGTTTTGTCAGACTACAAGACAGTGGCTTCACATATACAGGAAATATAAAAGCCAAAACAGAGTGACAGTGTGGGGAGACAGTCTTCTTCAGGCATTCTCCAAATCCACAGCTTCTGTACAGGTTGAAGGGCCTCCAAGACACCTCTGAAATGCAAACATTTACTAGTGGCAAAGAAATAAGGAATTTTGCCTTGGGAGATTGCAGAGTAAAAAGCCAGGTCAAAAGATTCAGAGAGCAGAGCTTTTTGCTACTTTCAAGTTGTCAGGTTTAGTTTGTGCTAAAAGGCATTGTGGTCCCCAGTGAAAGGTAAGAAGCCGTTTATACCTCAAAGAGAGAAAAAACTACCCTTAGCTGATGTTTATGAGGTTTTCTCCCTGGTTTACCTGCCCTAGCTCTCAGGGCATTCCTGCTGGGGGCATCATCGGCTTCCTGAGGGGGAAGGTCAGACCTCACTTCATATGCCAGAAGCCTGCCTCAGTACTGAGGGAATTCTTCCTTGACCTCTTGACGGAGCCAAGGATCAGGACTAGCTTCAATTACTCCCAGTTTTGACAGACTTGGCAAGAAAGGGCAGCATTTGTCTCTGAAGTTCCCATCTTTAAAACAATGTTTAAAAAAAACATGTTTGGGGGGCAGGGTGGTGATTATTGTTACTTTAAAAATTTTTCTTGAATGTATGTATAGTGAGCAGAAAACATTGGTGTTTTAAGGCAGATTTGCATTCAGTGACACCATGTTGACACTTAGGTCTGCTGTACTGCAGCAAAGCACTCTTGTTTTAGTGCTGACATTTCAATTTTGCATTTTGTTAGGATCTACAAAGTCTCTAAATGGTGGCTGACACCCCCTCCTCGGCCCCCTCTGACCCCCCCATTTCCCTTTAGTACACCCCCTGCCACTGCACAATGTGCATTTGTCTGGGTATATTTCAGACCAAAACAGCCTAGTAATGCTTTAAGGCTTCCTCTTGTGATCTGTTCATCCATTTAATTCAGACAGGAGTTGTTCCCTTACCATTTTTGGCAGAGTTAAATACTCAGACATGTCAGCTCAGAAGTGAAAATTTCTGCCATTTCTTGATGTTTATATCACAGAGATATTAAACCACTTGATAGACAAGACATTACTAGTTAATCAGATAAAATGATGGAAATTCAACCGCGACTGAGAAGTCATGTGTTTGTTCTAATACCGAGTTCTCACTGATACAACTAAATAGTGAAATATAGATCTGAAACTACATCCATTGCTTCTGAAGCTGACAAAATCTTCAGTGCAATTTCTACTCCCACTGTATTTTTCTGTACTCCTCTGGCATTTTTAATCTACAGGCTTACACACCCACACAGAGCTGCTAATGAGTCATTTTCCCATTGTCCCATATCTACCAAAAAATAAAGAAAAAAAGAAAAAATTTTTGAATTGAGTAGCCAGACTGTTAGATGTCATGTTGCTATGGTTTAACTGAGTATGATGCAACCACTTGCTCACCACCTCCAACCCGTGGTGGGAGGCGGGGGAAATCAGAAAAAAGGTAAAACCTGTGGGTTGAGATAAGAATAGTTTAATAATTGAAATAAAATAGAATATAATACAATAATAATAATAATAATAATAGTCATGGAAAGGGAGACAAAAATAAAAGAGAGAGAAATAAAACTCAAGGAAGATAAGTGATGCACAGCACTTACTGACTGATGCCCAGCTCATTCCCAAGCAGTAATCAACCCCTCCCAGCCAAATCCTCCCAGTTTATATACTGGAAGTGATGTTCTATGGTACGGAAGATCCCTTTGGCCAGTTTGGGTCAGCTCCCCTAGCTATGCTCCCTCCAACCTTCTTGTGCACCTGCTCCCTGGCTGGGTATGAGACACTCAAAGTTCTTGACTGAGGGTAAACATTACTTAGCAACAACTACATATCAGCGTGTTATCAATGTTATTCTCATACTGAATGAAAAAGCACAGCAGTATCAGTTACTGGGAAGAAAATTAACTCTATCCCAGCTGAAACTAGGACAGGTGTTTATAAAAATGACAGGCAAACAAGGAAACATGACTTCCCAAAATGTCACCAATGACATAAGTTCCATAAAGGGCTTTGAATGAGGTCAGAGTTGCATATAGAGACGGCGTACGTTGTGCTGATCAGACCAAGCAGTTCCCTATCCAAGGGAGGCTCCCTCTTAAGAGCATCTGATCACTTCCATGCAAGAGCAATCCCATTGAGGTAAGAGAAATATATGATTGTAAAGTTTAGCTCAGCTTATTAAAATGTCAGAGAACAGGGGAACACCCACTTTACTCCATGACTGCTTTCTTCAAGCATCTCAAATCAAAAGCATTCTTTTAGTGCTGGCTAATATCAAGAAAACATATATGATACGCCTACAAACTGTGCAAAAGTGCTCTATTTCAAACTGTAACAAAAGAAAGAAATCCTAAGAAAAGTAGTGAGAGAAAATCATGGCACAACACCACTGAGGAAAGTTGTAACCAAGGATGAAATAATTTTTCTTAGGATCACAGGTGAATACATCAGTCTCTGAATACCACGCTGCTTATCAAACATAACACATTTCTACCTTTTGATAGTAGAAAGCAGCCAAAGGAAAAAATCAGTTTAGGAGGAGATAAAACATCTGCTACATTAACTATGTAACTGTGGGAATATATATTCACGTGTTTTAAAGAACCAGCCAGCATATGTGAGCACATATTTAGTTTCTCATATTCTCTAAATTCTAGAATGTAATTTTCACTTTAATTTCAATAACTAAGAAATTAAGTTGAGCTCTTCTGTGGACAAGTGAGCATACTATATATATGTAACATTGATTTTAAAACATATTTAAATATGAGTAAAGGGCTATTTTCAGCCACCCTATTTTTTCTCTTTTCTTGCAAAAGAAGTGTAATTTTTTCCTGTGTTGCAAAACATTAACATGATACTGGGGAAAATTTATTTTCAACTGTATTTTATATGGTATATGGAGCATGGTGAGCATTTGTGTTTGAGGTTTTCAGGGTGGGGGGAGTTGTGAAGAGGATTTGTGAAATTTCTGTTAAATGTGTGACAATGAAGAAACAGGAAAAAGAGAGGGCTGAGTATGAAATCACATATGTACATTGACTGGATGAGTATCTATTTATCTAGAGTGACGTCTTTTGCAAATATTTTAGCATTATTCCTCTTCTCTTGATAATTGGAGTTGCTTGGGATACCTAACAAAGCAGATGAAATGCTGGCCTTAGTGACTGAGGAATAGTTATACATAGGCAAATTTATAACTGTACTGGGAGCTAACACACTAGTTACTTTTGTCTGAGAATTCATTCAGACTAGATCATATGAAGAGTTTGAGGGGGGCCACCTAAATATGAGGACGGATTTCACAGAGATCTGCTTTTTTATTGTTTAAACTTGGAAAAGGCACAGAAGAAGGGTACATTTATACAGTACTGACTGTTATTGACTGGGACTACCACAACCTCCTGTAGACAGCTTTTTTTTACTATTTTCTGCTCAAGGCTGCAGAGAGGTATTTTTACTCTTAGAGATGAGATGGTTAGGAAATGGTTAAGCATCTGCTAGCTGTGGTTTTTTAGGCAGGAAGATAAAGGTCCCTAAAAAAATGTTTAGCTTTTCCCGTTTTTCTTTGCACTTTCACTATGCAAGAAGCACATTTCTTTAACGTTATATGCCTTTTGATTAAATAAGTAAACTACATAGCTTAATAGCTATTTAACAACTTAAATAGCTACAGCCAATAAAGGTATATAACACCAGAAAACTCAGACAGATTTTCTTAGACTATAACCACTTCAGAGAAGCAAATCTTTTCCTCTCCTCATTACCAGTCTGCATACCTGGTGCTTTCCCTAATGTGGTTAAAGTCCCTAATGCTGTTATCATCAAACTCACAACCCTCAGATTTCACTGGAACAAATTATAATCTTAAAGCAACTCATTATTCTTTATACACTCGCATGTGATGGCCAGGCAATCTATTTATATCTGTGCCATTAAAATAAAGTACCAGTAATTTAGAGGAGCAATGTATGTCCCCAAAGACTGTATGTGTATGTAGAATCATAGAATAACAGGTTCGAAGGTGCCCTCAAGGATCATCAGGTCCAACCTTTCTCAGCAAAATGAAACCCGCGGGTAAGAAGTGGTCACACTGGCATTTTGTAATGACTCTCTGTTTTTCTCTTTGCTAGAATAAAAACCCTCTTCAGCACCATTGCTATGAGGATTTCTAGTGGAGCTGGTGTACATCTTGACCATGGTGAAAGCTGGAGGCTCATCTTTGTCTATATAACAGATGTTACACAGATGAGAGCGGTACATGCTCCTAAGTGGTGCTTGCACTTTTTTTGTGGATGAATGCACAGCTCGTTCTTCCCTCTTTATCCACCTTCTACAGCTGACATGACAGCTAAAAAGACGTGGAAAGGGTCATTTTATCTGTAGGTCTCCCAGTGCTGTACTTCACTCTTTATACACTGAAAACAGAAGTAAAATATAACCTGTTTCCTATGTGATAGCAATTGTTAGATAATTTTTTTTCTGGCAGCTCAAAACTAGTACTGAAGTAGACAATAAAAACATTCTGGAGTTATTTCTGATTTATCCAAAGTCTGGCAAAGACCTTAACTGAGAAAATAATAGAAGATTGTTGAACAGTTGATAATATCAAATATTGTGACACACAAAAGAAAACCATAAGTTTGTCTTTTTCAAATTCTCCCTCACCGAACTGCTAAACAAATGATAGACAACAGTGTATTAATGATTTCAGTACAGTGATCCAATTAAGGCAGCCTGAACTTCAAAAACCTCCCAAGTTGCCTGTCTCTCACAAAATATTAGCTTCTATTAGGGACATGGCTTAGTGGTGGAATTGGCAGCATGGGGTTAACAGATGGACTCAATGATCTTAAAGATCTTTTTCAAACTAAGTGATGCTTTGATTGTATGAAAACTTTTACAGCAAAATTTTGTGGAATTCCAGTTTCCTTCCATATTACAATACACAATGACAACACTATCTTGGCCACAGAGGGATTCCAGGAAGCCCATCTGTATACACACACTGTAATGTGAACAATAATACTATTTCTCCAGAAAGATAATGTTGAATCATAGTAATAATTCTGTTTGCAAAGGAAATAATTTATTTTTCTGTATATACAGAGCAAGGAAGTGCTGTTTCTGTATCTCTTCAGGTAACATGGGTGCACTTCTAGGTGATCTGCAAGTAGTGCAGGCCTGGGCTGCTTTGAGACAGGAAATAAAAGGTGCACCTCTAATTTGGTGAGAAAGAGATCTCATTTCTTATCCAAGAGAATTGCCTTAGCCATCAAGTATTGAGGTAGGTAAGGTGGCTATGTGATAGGCACCATGGAACATGTAACAGAAAGGTTGGAGGTCTTCTACTCCTTCTGGGAGTTTTCCTCAGTTGTGAAAGGGGGCAGAGAAGCACAGGGATGCAAAAGTTCTGGTCTAGAAATCTTGAGAGATGCCACCAGCAATAGGGAGCTCCTGTCAATGAGTACTTATGTCGTAACACTACAGACAGTTCCCATTACTGCCTGAAACTGCAACTGAATAAGAAAATCTCTCTGCTCTTAGGACTTAAATCTTGATTGAACAAGTGTTTCTTGGTATTGCAGGGAGGCTTTAGTCTCTGTAGTAGGAATTATTATATTTTATGAAATACTAATTTATATGATAAAATTTTAAATTATAGAAATAGTCTGCAATAAGAGAAATGTATGTATCTAAACTCTGGAAATTACACAAATCATACACACGTAAATATCACACAAATATTTTCTTTCTAAATAGAAAAAATATTTGATCATACAATTAGTGGGTAATGTGCCAGCTTGAGTACAACTGTGTGAATAGTGTTGTCACTTGTCTTGTGACTAGAGGAGTTTATAAAGAATATATATTTCATCCACAGACCACAATCTATCTACATTTCAGCAGATGTTTTCTCACAGCAGAAATTTTGGAAATAAAAAGTCAGTCTTTTTAACCACAAGATATGAATCACACTGCAGTAGTGTGGAAACCACAATTTGAACATGATGCACATTCAGAAATAACAAAATCAAAGATAGCAGTCTATTGTAATAACTGTAATTCTTAAGAATTTCTACTGGAAATCTTGTGTGCTGTATGAACAATTTAAAGTATATAGTTTACTTATGAATGAGAGTGATTAAATTCTTCTGGCTCTGGGTATTTTTAGTTTATATTTATTCTCATACTTTAAACTATGTTTCATCGAGCTTTGTGGATGTGAGATGCTATTTGCATTTAAATTTTACAATAATTAAAAATAAAATTGATTTCCATTTCTTGAATCCTTCCATCAGTCTTCTGCCATACCATGTTTCAGATTCTGTTTCTTTTCTTCTTGTAGGCCTAAAGTTTCCTCGCTCCAGGACTCAGGGTCACAATCAGCTTCTATCCTGACCATCTGGTGTCTGTGGACTAAAAAAATAATAATTAAAAAATCTTAGTTTCTGGGCATCTTTGCTTTAATATGAGGTTTGCTATATCCAAGCTGCTATTTCTGCAAATGAATATAACCTTGCAGGGAGGTCTCTAACCCAGGTCAGCTGTGTCTGCTCTGCAGACAGTGAAGGCAGCACCAGTATCAACTCAGAGTGGTTTGCTGGAGAGATGCTGGATTGGCCATTGCTGTGCTGTGATGTGTGGTTTCCCAGCAGGTGTGGAGCTGGGGGAACTGTACCTCGCTCCAAGAGTTCTCCACCTCCTTTGTACTTGCAGTGTGTTCATCACTTCCCTTTCTTCCCCTTCACTGATATGTTTATCCTGCAGTCCTTGAACACATAATACTTCTTCTCAGTATTAGTAGTAGTTACTCAATATTAGCATAGTTTAATTTCATCATAAGTCTGTGTTGTGACTGTAGCACAGATGGGTGACAGGAGAAAAGAGGGATGAAACACTCTAGGGAGAAGAAGTTATGTTTAGTAGCTATATAAGTTTGGTGTGCCTTGTCTTCATGAAGACGTTGCAAACCTGTCGTAATTAGGGGCTATAATTTTACCCCTCCCCGACAGCTAAACTCTAACACATCTGAATGTCCTACAGACATTTATTTAAGGCTAGAAAAGACAGATCAGCATGTCACAGAAAGTAAATGAGTAGAAGTAAAAGAATCCAAAATACATGCATTTTGTTAGCAGGCAGCAAAGATGCATGCAAATAAAGTTCATCCACTCTATCAGACTTATTAGAAAAAGCTCTATTCTGGTTCTATAGTTTGATCTCATGAAAAATTTTGATATTTTGGCCTGTGAAATAAAGGGCAGTTTGGCACAAGGAAGAATACATTTACCCCCCTTTTCCCAGATCTTGTTGAGCAATTCTGAATTATCTTGCACTTAAAAACTGCAAACGACATAGTAAGCATGTATGTATTCAAAAAAAGTCCTAATTGAAATTAAAAAAAATAATTTAATACTAATACCCTTTATTGTTCTTCCATACTGCAGGGCAGAAATGAAGCAAATAAATAAAACTGAATGCAACAGACCTCCTCCTTCAGCTAAAGTTGAGATTATTAGTGCATGCAGACAGGTCAAATACTGTTGTGGTTTCACAACAGTTTCTTCTGTTTTACTTCCATATTTTTGAGAGCTTCCCTTAGGTAAGGAAGACATCTGTTTATGTCTGAAAACAATAGATATGCTCAAGCTGGAATGTGGAGGAGGTTTCTCTTCACAAAACAAGCACAGCACTCTCCTGGCAGGCTTGCCAGAGGGCACAACATAACTAAGAATATGAACTGCTCCACTTACCATCTCTGTAAAAACAAAAGGTTTTTCTCCAAACATGCCCTTGATGATATCAGGAGAATGTATCTGAAGCTAACATTGGAATATTCCCATTTACTTCCTGACACTGAGATAACCTATCCATCAAAACTCACAAAAACAGGTTACTTTCAACATACTATAATTCAGATTGTTATAGCGCAAAAAAAAAAATAAGGAAAAGGCAATGTGCCATATCAGCAATAAACTTACGCATGAACAGAGCAAAATACTGGCCACCCTACAGTCGGAGATCTTTTGTCCTCATTTTTAATGAAATTAATGTTTAACCTTAAATGTCTACAATTATGCATGCAATTAAACATGTAGTCTATAGAAATGAAATCAGGTCTACATTAATATAGTAAAAAAGAGTTTGGCTAGGTTTTAAAGAATCAATCATGAAAAAGTTACATGTACACTACTAGTACGAGATCAGTGTTAGAGATAATGCCTTGGCAATGATATTTCCTTCAAGCTATGGTGAGAAGAGAAAAACACATTCTTAGTGCAGTCATTAAGTTAACATATTTCATAATTAATAAAGAATCATGAGTCACTTTCTGGGAACAGCATTAAAAGAACTTCAGGATATTGTATTTGAAGAAAGAGAATTTGTGAATCACATAATAGAATCACAGAATGTGCTGAGCTGGAATGGATCCATAAGGATTATCGAGTCCAACCCTTAACTCTACACAAGATCATTCCCAAGAGTCACACCATGTGCCTCAGAGTATCATCCAAACGCTTCTTGAACTATTACAGGCTTGATGTTGTGACCACTTCCCTGAGGAGCCTGTTCAAGAGCCCAACCACCCTCTGGGTGAAGAACCTTTTTCTAATATCCAAACTAAACCTCCCCTGTCACAACTTCAGGCCGTTCCCTCAGGTTCTGTCACTGGTCACCACAGAGAAGAGATCAGGGGCTGCCCCTTCTCTTCCCCTCATGAGGAAATTGTAACTGCAATGAGGTCTCCCCTCAGTCTTCTCTTCTCCAGACTGAACAGACCAAGTGTTCTCAGCAGCTCCTCATACGGCTTCCCCTTGAGACCATTCACCATCTTTGTTGCCCTCCTTTGGATGCTCTTTAGTAGCTCAATATCTTTCTTATATTGCAGTACCCAAAACTGCACACAATATTCAAGGTGAGGCCACAATAGTGCAGAGCAGAGCGGGACAATCCCCTCCCTCACCTGGCTGGTGATGCTTTGCCTGATGTTCCCCAGGACAGTTGGCCCTCCAGCAGCCAGGGCACTGCTGACTCATATTCAACTTGCCATCGGCCAGCTCCCTTTTCCTGGCACTGCTTTCCAGCAGCTCATTCCCCAGTTTGTACGTACTTCCAGTGTTGCCCCATCACAGGTGCAGAATCTGGCACTTCATCTGGTAGATAATTACCAGTCCTGTAATTTGATGAGGTCTCTCTGCAGGATCTCCCTGCCTCCAAGGGAGTCAACAGCTCCTCCCAGTTCTTTGTCATCTGCAAACTTGCTTAATATCCCTTCCAGTCCTGTGTCCAAGTCATTTAGGAAGATATTGAAGAGCACCGGGCCCAAGATGGAGCCCTGTGGAACCCCACTAGTGACAGGTCTCCAGTCTGGTGCTGCCTCATTCACTGTTACTCTCTGTGCTCAACCTGTGAGTCAATTGCTCACCCAGCCCATGATGTGTTTATCCAGCTGTGTGCTGGACAGTTTGTCCAGAAGGATCCTGTGAGAGACAGGATCAAAAGCTTTACTGAAATGCAAAAAGCGACATCAACTGGCTTCCCCTGATCAACTAAGTGGGTTACCTTGCCATAAAAGGAAATCAGGTTTGATAAGCAGGACTTCTCATGAAGCCATGCTGGCTGTGACCAATGACAGCATTGTCTTTTGGGTGTTTCTCAATACCTCCCAGAATAATCTTCTCCATAACTTTACCAGGCACTAAAGTGAGGCTGACAGGCCTGTAGTTTCTCAGGTCCTGCTTCTTGCCCTTCTTGAAAATTGGGACAATATTCACCAGCTTCCAATCAGCTGGGACCTCTCCGGATTCCCAAGACCTCTCAAAAATCATTGAGAGAGCTTTTGTGATTATATCAGCCAGCTCTTTGAGGATTCTGGGATGAATTCCATCAGGCCCCATAGATTTGTAGGGATCCAGCTGGAGCAGCAGATCCTGCACAGTTTCAGGGTCAACTTGGAGTTGATCATTCTTGCAGTCATGGTCCTCCAGCTCCGGGCACTGAGACCCCCTTGGGCTGTCATCTTTGTTGAAGACAGAGGCAAAGAAAGTGTTAAACTCCTCCTGTGATAGTTGGAACTGCATTTCTTAATCATCCAGGCAAGTGATTTCAAGTAGATTTGGAGAGGAATTGGTGATTTCTTTTAGTAAAGGTAAGTCACACAAGTAAGTGCTGGAATCTGACAACATCACCAAACGATACCAGTAACTAGCAATATAGTTCTAAGACAAGCAAACCACAGCTTTCTGGCAAGTGTTTTCTCAAGAAAACTTGGAGTAGGTAAGGCAAGTATAAAGCACAGAGCAATTAGAGTGTCTCGTCTTTTAGCCATTGAAGACTTAACATTTTAGCATGTGATACTGGTAAGAAAATTACTGCTTTTCTATTCATGCATGTTTAAATACATATTTATATATATGTTTGTAGCATTTCTTTAAGATTTCCAATAACACAATTGACAATCCATTAGTGAATGGAAATCATTTTAATTCATATGCTTCTCTCAGATGGGGCTTCAGCAAAAGGTTGGGGTAGTAGCCCCTGCTTCCAGGAATGGAGTTTTTTTTAGTTAGTGATATCCAATATAATTTCATACAGGGCATTTTAGTTATGTCCTTTAACGGGTGTATTGGGTTTGTCTGAGAAGCAGTTAATTTTCCCCATAGCAGCTCTCACAGCGCTGTGTTTTGTATTGTAGCTAGGAAGGCACTGATAACACACCAGTGTTTTGGCTGCTGCTGAACAGTTCTCACACAGCATCACCAGTGTCTTTACAACATGGGTGATTTGTTATTTACAACTTTTTTCATACAGCCACTATGTGTACAGAAGTGCTGCTTCCCGGGAAGTGACAAGACATCACCTTGTGATGGGAAATAGAGAATAAAATATTTTGGTTTCCTTTGCTTTCACATGCATGAACTTTGCTTTTGCTTTATTAAATTGCCTTTATCTTGATCCACAGGATTTTTCCATCTTGTTTTCTCCCTGGCCTGTCCAAATGAGCAGGGGAGTGATAGAGCAGCTTGGTGGGCAACTGGTATTGAGCACGGTCAACCCACAATGTCAGGGTACTCCACCCCCAGACTAGGGTCTCCTTTTCATCCCATAACACTTCTGTTCTTAGCAGCACAGTTGAATCAGTGTCAACTGCCAGAGCAGCACCTCACTCAGGCTACTACTTAGCCAGATATTAAAGACCTCAGGTTCAATTCTCTCCAGTTTGAAGAGTCTAGTGCTACCCACTTCCTATGGCGGTATCAACTCCCATCAGACTTAACTTCATATCAAACTTCTCAGATTCTCCTGCAAGACTTTGACAAAGCAGCTCTCTCCAGTGCAGCCACTGTTCTGGAGCAACATGTTCTGAAATGCTGAAAATGATGGGGAGGGAAAAGGTCTGAAAATTTAAAAACTTTTAATCTAAGAATGTTATATTCAAGCTCTGGCAGTCCCTGAAATGGATGAAGTAAAACTAGAGTTGCCAGATCTTCTTTTGGGTATCATTCAGACAGATTCTGCTCTACTATATTATGAAATTCCTTATCTAATCACGTCTGATAAGAAGGCTAGTCCTTCTGGTGTTGAGGAAGAGGAACCAGATCCTATGCCATAATTTCACACTTCTCTAATTTACTTCAAAAGAAAGAAAAACACATTAATATGTTCCCTTCCTTCTTCTCCAGGAAAATTACAATTCTTTCCTGAGACTTGTTCATCTACCAGAAGGTTAATAGTAATATTAGTACATTTAATAAATGGTACTTTTTGTTAATAAAACATGAAGACTTTTATAAAGTAAGGTAGAAAGTTTAAAGGTAAATGTAAAAGAAGTCATAAGTTATCTTCTCATCTTCCATTTCTGTTCTGCTTTTTAAAAAGTCTTTCTTCCTGAAATAGTTATCTTTGTCTCGCATTCCAACTCTATTACACAAAAACTCTTACTAAGCCTTTTTTTTCCCCTAGTAATCCTTTTTTCCCCTTCTAGCAGAAAGATGAAAGGCAAGTAATTTGTCTTTAGAGTCTCCAGAATTATGAGAAGCAAGTGATCCATGCACAGAGGAAGTTCTAGGCACACTCAACTAAAGAAAACATCACAAAAATGTGTTTCTCAGTGACACAATTATTTTCTGGAACAAATCATTGATCAGGTAATATATTTTAGATATTGCAATGAGAAAGTAACAGTCTGTATTTTACACTAAAGGAGAATGTTTCCACTGAAGGAAAAAAAAACTAGAATTTTTTTTTTTATTTTGCTCAGGAATAAGAACCAAGAAATTACAACCAAGTATTTGTAATCTTCAAGAATAAAAGTATTCAATCTTCATCCTTAAGAGGAAGCTTTATGAGTGTATCTTGTTTTCATTAGCTATTTTGTAATTATATTCTTTCCAATTTAGGAAGCAAATTTGGAACATTTCTTCTTAAAGAAATAAAAATTTACTTTTTGAAAGCTGAACACATCCGTACAGTGATTTGTTGAGCTTATTACAAAGTTTGAGGTGCAAGCTGTAATAGGCACATCTGCGCTTTTGTATTTTGATAGAATTTCAGCCCAAAGTGTGAAAA
The DNA here is from genome assembly GCA_013396775.1 of Cephalopterus ornatus. Classification (NCBI taxonomy): domain Eukaryota; kingdom Metazoa; phylum Chordata; class Aves; order Passeriformes; family Cotingidae; genus Cephalopterus; species Cephalopterus ornatus. The sequence goes on from VZRE01002074.1 coordinate 13,834, forward strand.
TAACTGAAATCAGTTTACTCCTGCAGGTGAATGAAATGGGTCCTGACATGAGCAAAAGAAACAGACAAACCAAATTACTTTCAAGAATAATGCCTTCTATCTAAAATAGGTAGTCCACCTGCTTTTTGTTTCTGTTGGTTTAAGACTGACTATTCATTTGAAGAGAAGTTTTCTTCCCTGAAGGGGAAATATAAAAAATGGGAACTGATATCAAAAGACAACAAGCTTTACAAATGTATCCAAGGGACACAAGTACACAGTGCCTCAGGGGGGAATTAAAAAAAAAAAAAAGAATAAGTTATTTTCAGATATTTCTAAATTGACAGCAATGGCAGTCTCTCCATAACAGGTGAGATTGTTTTAACTTAGTTATCCATCCCAAAAAATCCCTAAAACCTTCAGACAAGAAAAATCTTTCCAGTTCCTCTGTTTTCTTTCATATCTCAGAAGGGAACTTGAGGTATAACTCAACAGACAGGTAAAGAGAAAATTAGCAGAAATAAAGTATACCATTTCACTATGCAAACCAACTGGAGACTTTCAGTGAAGCTCCTGGCAAAGCGCAGGATGTTCCCACTGACAGCTGAGTGCAGGCATCGGCTGGGACCAACTGCTGCCACCCAACTTTTTTTGCCTTTGTGCTCTTTAACTCCAGAGACGATCAATGCAGGTAATTCTGTTCACATTAGACCTGTTCACAGATTAAAGTATGGCCTAAGTAACTCTGCTTATTCTGGTACACATCATTGAAGGAAATGCCACTCCTCCTCCTTTTTATTTTCCTTCTGTCATTTCTTTTAATTTTTGCATTCCAGGCAAGGTAACACCTACACAGTATAATCAATAGTTGACTTCTTGGGGATCGCCTCCATGTCCTACCACAGCTCTCCTTCCAGCCAAGTCTGCTTCTCCAGCCTCTCTTCTTTCACCCTAATGTCCCACTGCTGCCAGTATGCCCTACAGTTTTTCAAAGGCTCAGTAGTGTATTACAGTAAGTGTTGTTCAAGGGCTATATTAACTGCAGAAAACTCATGCTTATTAGCTATAAATCCCATGGCAGGTATGTGAAATACGATTGTGTCAGACATCACAACTCTTCAAAATGTAAGCATATCTCAAAAACTGTTGGCTAAACATATTTTCTTCATTCTTTCTTCAGTGAAAGTAAAAAAATGAAGATAAGGCAGATGCTCCTGCTTTGTTTTATTACATGAGTGATCTAGAGCAGCCTTTGCCCCTAGAGTCTATCATCAAGCATTTAAAAGATGAGACTAAATACTTGCAAGTACAATATAACAGTGACAGAATTTCACCAGGTTCCTTTCCTTTGTGCATGTCACAGGCTAATGGCTCGCCTACAAATATCTGCATTGCCTCTGCTGCTTTTCTCTCTTTGCTCTGCATTACTTTGACATGCTGGTCCAATTACACTGTGTGTCTGACTCTCATCTGTTCATAAATGGACAAACGAAAACATCTTCAAAATGAGCATTTAAGGATCACCCTGTGAAGTATATAACCCCATGGTTTCAGATGAAGGATCATAGTTTAAAAGTTTGCATGTCAATCTGAGAGAAAAGCAGAAAGAAGAAGAAAGAAACTCTTTCACAGCTGTGTTTCTCTATCACCAAAGTATAGGTCACAGTATATTTCAACCCAGAAGGGCTCTCTGAATGCAATACTTCAATAAGAAAAAGCCAATGCACAGCAAACAAGCTCACACCCTGTATACAGTTACCTGAAAATTCGTGCAGTGAGATGATCACATCCATCATAACATGTTGACTCATTTCTAGTACAAGAAAAAATAATTTCCCCTCAGGGTCAATAATAGCTTATCTGTTATCTCTCATTTGCCAAGAGAAAGAATAATAACCTTGAAGTCGTAGCAAATGATCTCCACCTGTGACACAGATGAAATACTGAAGTGGAGCTAGCCAGGTGAAACTGTAGAGGTTGCAACTGTAGAAGAAAAACATCTGTCTGAAAAAGACTGTGTATTGAGATACAGGACTTTGTTTCAAAATTAACAAAAGGACAATGCTCAGTTATGATTCTCGTAAAGGAATATAATGAGTCAAATAGCAACAGTGTATGTTGTAGCTGGGGGGGACGGGGAGACAAAAAAGAAATGTCTTCTGTCTGAGTTTGGCATCTGTGAGAAACAACAAGTTCCTTCCCTGAATAAGTTTCTCTTCTTAATAACTTCCTAAACTCCCAAGGTATACTTTTCATTTTGCTCCTTAACTAAGGAAGTAGAAGCCAAAAAACTGAGAAAATTTATTGCACAACATCACAAAGGAGAGAGACTATGTCTGGTTTAGAGAGAGGTCAGATCAGCCTGTGAAAGCAGAAACTTTGTACTCATGAAAAATAAATGTCGGTATAAGCACTTACTATATTTGAAAACATATAGATGTTGAATACCCATGTTTGGGTTTGTTCATCACAACTACAGAATTTTTCTCACCATTGATCCATAGTCAGTGAAACTTTGCTTTGGTGTGGACTGGGGCAACCATGGGCTCCCCAGCTTTGTTCAGATGCTGTAAGTCTATTAGCGTGGTGAGATAGATGGTGCCAATTACCCCCACCAACCGTGTGCAGTTTCAGTAAATATCTTTATGGGGAATCAGTCTCCTAACTCAGAGTTTCATTTTAGTCCCTCCTTGTTATAGTTTTATTTATCTGTGGTAAACTTACCTGTAGTGGAGGGTGCTCCGCTAACACAGGTCCTTCATTTCCTGTACAGTCAATAAAAAGAGGGACATCTATTTGGAGACCAGGAGAGTAAAACACAGTCCATTTACCACACATGTTTTCTATCTCTTTGGATGCACAGACAATTTATAAAATCTTCTCCCGTAAATTTTAGATAGATGTCTGGCTCTTCTACTGAGTAAGGGACGCAGTATAAGGGACTGAAAAAATGTTAGAAAAATCAATCTCTTCACAAGACAACTTAGTTTTCTCTTAACAAGTCTAAATCTATCTAATATGATTCAATAAATTAGACTTTAAATACTTTGGATCATCTGGGATACTGCTACTGATAGAAATAGAAACAGAGGCTATAACATACACAAACATTAATTTTTTTACCGGGGTTCTGCTCTGTGAAGGTTTAGTAGGTAACTGTAGCACATGTAGGAATTACCTGCATCTTGTAGAACTAAGTTCAGCAGTCCATGAAAACAACCTGGTGAAGCTGAATTGAAGCAATCTCTGAACAGCCTATGAAGTACATAAAGGTATGCAGAGTAACTGGTGATATATACGAGGCATCAGTGAAAATACCATCAGCTAACCATAGTCAGTCTTTCTTGTACAACTTTTGAGTCAACACAACTGCACTTCCATCAAGCACAGAGATGTCTGGTCCTTTACCAATAATTATGGGCTTCAGTTTTCCATATGGTAAAGGAGGCTTTATTTTGAAGCCTGATACTATAAAAATCAAAGTGGACAAGACCCTTGTATCAAGTCAAAGTTAGAGTCAATCTTGGTCTAATTGGGCCGCTAATTCTCATGTTAAGAATTTCCAGTTGCTACTGACAACACCAAAAACTTGCATGATGTGGATTATGTTGCACTTTTGACTCTACAGCCTCAACATTCAAGTACATATTTATGGGTGGGAAAAAATTATGGAAGATTTGTATTTCAATTTTCAGTTCTTCAGAGAGATTTATTGACCACTATTCAATGTAACAGGTATAGAAGAAGAAGTTACTTAGCTCCAGTAAAGACATCAGAAGTCTTTGATTTTCCAAAAAACATTGTTTTCCAAGTTAGCAGGATACATGTACAGTTTCATGAGAAAGAGAGTAATGGTTAAGAACATTGTGTCCTTGCTTTGAAAGCTTTTGCTAGAAGCAAACTTTTATGATTTAATTCAACTTAGAAAATGACCCAACAGGATCTTTCACTGTTGAATGTGCTTCTGTAATTTAAAACATGCAAAAGGAAACTCAAAAATCAAGAAAAGTAGTGGTGGTGTTGTTCCCAAGATAATACTACCCTACACATTGATTTAAACCTGCTCTTTATTCTGTCCTGGAATGTCAGTTAGAACCAGTTTCAAATTTGTTAATTTTCTTTTAACTGAGGTAAACATTTCACAAAGCATTTATTAGAGCTTAGATGATAAAAAAAGATAAATCATATGAGGTGTTTGTTTCAGTGCTTCAATTCTGAGGAAATTTTTCTTGGTAGAAATGCAAGCATTAATACAGAGCATATAATACTGTAAGTCTCTAAAGGCACACTTCATTTTCATCATAGCCATTACACTGTCACTTTGGCATAGTCCTAGATAATCCTAATGCTTTTTTCTTTCAGCATCATTTGCTTATTGTAACTCGACCATCACAGAGACAGAGATAGATTATATTATTAGACTATTGCTTATTCAATGAAATCACTTAATAACAAAAAACAAAACTACAGCCAATAAAATGACCAATAAATATCCAAACATGACTGTAAATATTCACATCCAGAAATGTTCAGATGGCAAACCTGCAGGATAAATTTCTTCCCTTGCTGTACTGAAACTTTCTCAGGCTCTTTCTGGTGCTGCCCAGTCAATGAGTACAGTTTGTCTCATAGTACTGAATGAACAAAAGAAGTAGAGGGTAAAGTTTCTGACAGGGTAGATCTAGTGTCTGCTCAGTTCCATCGGGTCTGACAAGGCACCAGAGCCTAGATCTTCAGTTGGTCTATGTTCTACTGACTGAACTCCCACAGGAATTCAGAATCAATGCAGAATAAACTCTATGTGTATCTTTATAGTATATATTTTCATTTATGCAACTAAATCAATTCAGACAATTTTATCTCTGGTATACCTTTTGTAACTTCTGTTTAAAATAATTTCAACATTACTACTGATGATGATGAACCCACGTGTGTACACGTATATGCACTCACACGTACACATGCATACTCTAAGTAGATCATCTTATTGTTCCCTTTAACAGTCTGTTATTTCTTATTTTCACTTGTGGCATCATGTCTTGAGGGAGCTCCCAGTTTCTCAAATTAGCGTAGGTTATCACTCTATTTTTGTTAGCTATCAAAATGTCTATATTTATTCATAGTAAAATCTACTGTTGTTCATTTACCAGCACAATGTGCAGTACAGTGTGTGATTAAAGAACATGAGTTCTTGTAAACTTTGTGAGAGAAATACAGACCTCTCTGAACTCTGCTGAACTTGGTGGTTCTGTTGCTAGCCACGAAGAGTTCATCCTTTTACTCTCATCTTCTCTGTTCTATAAAGAACCTGGACACCCTTTAGCTTTAACTGACATTAGCCAGAAGAAACAATAAATGCTGGTTGTTAAAGCTTCCTGTTTTCATGTTGTTAGGAATTCTAACAGCAATCTAACCCTTATCACACACTTTTGAATGCTGTGAAGTGTTCACCTCTATACATCATCTTAAAATGGTTGTAATTTTAGAATCTGGAAACAAAAGCCAAAAATCAGAAGCAGAACTCTGCTAATGATTCATTGGTGATTCAGAGTGTTTCTTTTATCCTGCTTGTTGCCAAGGGAACTTGTCACCCACTTCCTACCACCACATCATCGTTACAACCAAAAGAACGTCAAGCCACAATATTGCTTTGTTTCTATTTATGACTGCTAAATGCCAAGTTCATGTAAAAAAATGACCGTGTAAAATAGGTTTTCTCAGTATCACGATTAAGTTCTTGGCTTAGAGCTAGAAATGGCCAGCTAGAAATCACACCAGGAAAGACAGACAAGATATGCAGCTTCCACTCTGTCTTCTGCAAAACTTTCAATTGGTTCTGCTAAGTCACTTCAACTATAGCACACTCTGAATCTTGCATTGTGTAGGGGGGTTGATGGTTTTTTACTGAAATATTTTCTTGACTTCTGAAACCATCTCAACAAGAAATAAGCTAAAACTGGAGATATTTGGAAGAGGTTTTCTGTTTTGTAAAAATGTTCTTGATTTGTTTTAATTTGAGAGGTTTTTTGGTTTGTTTGTTTGGGGTTTTTTTGTTTAGTTTTTGTTTGGGTTTTTTGTATTTTTAATGTGGTTTACATTCAAAATAGATAAATCAATCTTTTTCAATGGTTTCAATAAACTACAAACTTTCCTTATCTTATACATTGCCAGTGAGACTGGCATTCTTGTCACCAGATATGGCTGCACTGAGGATAGGGATTTGAAGTGGCATCCAGTACATTTTAACTGAAATTTTTTAGGCTCAAACAACTGATCTCCAAAGAAAGCAACTTGCTGAAGATTTTATGTCCTGGTATGCTAAAGATATTTTATACTTGTCCTATATTTTCTGATTTTAAATCAGTTTATCTGAAAATATTTTCAAATTCTTTACAAAGTCCCACATATACTTTAGACTGACCTGTGGAATCACTTGGTGATCTCCTCTGCCTTCCTCAGACAGCTCTCTGTCTATCACTGTAAAAGAAGAAGAAAGATTGAAGAAAAGCAGTTTCTTAATGAAGAATAAAATAATAATATTAATAAAATATACAATTTTTTAAAAAAATTAAATAACATTTTTTTATGTATCATAGTATTTATCTTACCATAGTATTACAAGGTTTCTTCGGAAGTTTGCCTTTCAGTGATCCTTTTCTCACTGAGGCCTGGGTGTTACAATTTCTGGATAGATGTGTATTGGGAACATTTCCTTGTTACACACAGAAAATTTGTCTCTTTTTGTATCAACACAGAATGAATCCAAGAAAAGCATGGAAGGCGGACAAAGCTCCACTCCCTACTAGGAAGGGCAGTCATTCCAAACTTATGGCTTAGAAATTCTACACTGAAAGTCAGTACTTTTTTAATTCAGAGTGACCTGAGACAAAGCCTTTGCTTCAAGACCATAAGAAAAGTTTTCTAATTAAACTATTTTCCATTTAAATATTAGAAATAAATATTAGCATTAAATATTAGAAATATTTTCTAATTAAAACATGCATCTTCTAGTAAAAGAGTAAAGCTTACTCCCCAGGTTAATCTATGCTCTGTGGCATTCTTTCAGTAGAAACTCATCTTCTTCTTAACAATTTTTTAATTTCTCTTTGCCAAACCAAAAATTTTTGGTTATTACTAAGATGCGTTTTGGCAGAAAGAAGTCTTGGTAAACCCATTTCAGTGTTAAACATGGTGGGTTTGGTCCAACAAAGCACTGACATTCTTAACACTAAAGAAAGATTTAGATCTTATTCTTCCAGCTACATGAAATTATGTAGTGTTCCTTTCACATCAGGGATGTAATAAGATAGGAACTTAATAACAATATATTGTAAGGCAAACACCCTACTACGATTCAAAATAACCATGAGTAACATGTTCTAGGAATTCATTAAGGTTACACTGTTTTGGTTTAATTTGTCAGAAACAAGTAGAAAAGAACTGGAAAAATATTTTCTGAACTTTCTGTTTATAGTTTGTCTAATTCCTCAAGAATTAAAAGTTAAAAAATGCTTAGATTACTATCAAAGCCTGGGACCTATGGAAAGAATAATTCTGTAGTACAAGAACTCTTGAAACAGATTATAATTCCATTTGATGTAAGTTTTCTTTTCAACATCATATCATACAATATCTTTTTGTAATATGAAAACTAAGTATACCAAACTATACAGGTATTTATAAAATCTATTTACATGTTAATAAGAAGCTGTACACATTTGCAACCGTTAGATATATGAAAATACAAATATGAGGGCCAAGTGAAGACAGAGGTGTTTGTGTGAATAAAAGAGCTTGTAATCATATACATATCTTTATATTCATCTATACACAGAAATAAGTAGGAAGAGATTTCAAAAAAATGTTTCAAGGCTATTTCTGCCGTCAGTGCGTGTCACCTGAGAAATTAAGTATCTCCTACGTTTTTTTAATGTTTAAATACACTTGAGATAAAACATGCAAGAATCATGAATAACAAAGTGATAGGTAAACAGGAAATACAATAATAAGCAAGAGCAGACAGATAACAAAGAAATATTCCCTGTAAAACTAACATTTGTTGTTAGACTCTGCAGTGTGAGAAGGAATTAGAAGATGATCAAGTTATAGTTTTCAGGGCATATAGTCTATATCTGGGGCCAGAAAATATTTTTTAACTGGCTTTTTCACTGCAATACATGGCTGGCTGCATAAGGGCTAATGACTGAAGCTGGATGCAGATACAGAACACCTCACTCCTCCTGACTTGTCTTTTCATGGTCTACTGCACACACTCTTTTAACCTGTTGGGAAACTGAAGCAAAGTAGGTGATTTCCCCATCCCCAGAGTAGAATAAAGAACCTGTGGCAAGAATGCAGAGCCAGTGGTTCTCAGCCAGCTTTTGCTGCCAAGTCCAAGACCCTGTGGCCTCAGCTGACAACCAGAGGAGAGTGTGTGACACATCAGCAACGGCTTGGTGTGAGAGACCGGGTTGGAGTGGAGCCCCGTGTCTTTAGTGATTTGGAGAGAAATGTAGAAAGGAAATATAGGCTTCAAAGACCCGTTATATTGCCAAACAAGGAAAAAGGAACCTAATTATAACTGTGAATGTGGCCACCAGGGTCAGTGGTAGAGCTAGAAGCCAAACTCTCTTTGCTTCATGTTACACTTCCCTTGAAGCTCCTCTTGTATCAAATGTCAAGCATATTTTAGATGGTAACTGTTTCTTAACACAATTTTAAATTTTAACTAGTTCACTAGAAATCAATAGTCTTTTTGTTTTGTTTTGTTTTTACTTCAGTGAGACCAGAATTTGACTGTAATCTAGGACCTGAGAACATTTCTTACATTAAATAAGGACTCCATTTGACATCAGGTTACTTGTAAACTTTTGTCATTGATTACTTCTGCAGGAAGGTATTTGTACCCATGGGAAAAAAAAAAGATAATGCTGGGTCTAGTACTTTTGGGAGATTAGACCACACTCTTCTGAATCTTCTCAATAATATTTTCATGCCCAGAAGAGAGGCTGAACAACACATTCCTGTTGTGAAACTTTCCTTCAGTTACTGCTAGAAAGAATGCCTTAGGGTTTTTTCCACTTTCAAAGCATCAAGTTTTGTAAGCCCAATTTAAAAACATGAAAGAACATATTTCTTGTAAACTAACTAAGGAAAATTTTCTGAGTTAAGGAAAATTTTCTGAGTTACGGAAAATTTATATATACATCGTTATGATGTGACATTTGTTTCAGTTCTGTAAAATGATCATAGGTTTAAGAGATTTTAAACACATGATTAACATTAAGGTGCCATCAATTATTTTTTAATACACCTCTCAATTCCTAAATTTTTTTGTGGGCAAGGTGGATAAAGAATATGAAAATTTTGGTAACTTTTCTGTTCTATAGAAATACCTGGTGGCTGCAGTGAAACATAGGAGTACCTTCATCTGGCCTTTTTTTTCTTGAAAGAACAGGTCTATCTTTGATCCCTTGGCATCCTCACATGCTCATTTTCAGGAACAGTTACTTTTAGATTCCCCTTCTGCAGACTTGTCAATTTAACAACAATCTGCACCACTCCTGAAGAGAGGAAGGCTGAAGCTCTTCTACCGTGCTAGCTGTAGTCTTCAGGTTGTTGTTCTGGGAACTGGATCATGGATTCAGTCTGCCTGAAAAGTGATCTGGTGAAACTAAAGACAAAACAAATCTGGCAACCTGCACTGTGGCTGGGTGAAAGCAGCTCTACAGGTGCAATCGTAGCAGAGTTGGCATTCACTGAAACATAGGGTGGCTTTGAAGCTTTCCTACAATATTCCAGACTGCCACCCAGCCAGAAAACACCTCTGACATCAGCTGGGGCCCAAACAAAACATCTTGTCTGGATTGCTGGGTGGATAGCCATCTTTCTCAGCCTGGAACTAAATAATATTGTTGCTGAAGGCATTCATGTTGCTACCTGCTACAGATCTCTACCTTTACGCATATCAGAAATGTTTGCTACCTTTGAAATTTTTTAGACAATTGAATAACATCCTTTTCTTTCCCTGCTCTAGTTTCACCCCAGAAGGAAAAGAAAAGCAAAACAACAACCAGGTATTTTCACAGTTTTCCAGGTAAAAGTTTTGTTGTATTGTGTGTTGTTATGTAATCATGGTTGAAACTAATGTGGTTTTTTTTTCCTTGGGTTACTAAATCCATGCTTTGAACTCCAAGTGTTGGTATGCATTAGAGTTAGAAAAATGTCAAAAGTTCAATGCTTGAAGGCATGTCTTCTTTTTCAGGCAGTGCTCAGGTCTTGAACTTTGGAAAGAAAAATTTTCTATTTTTCTAATACTGTTGTGACTACATCTGCAGCTGTCAGGACATCCATATCCAATAGCCTAAAAGGCATTTCTAGACGAGTTAGATTTAATTTTTAATGTGAAAGAAATAGCTTAGTCTGTTTTATTAATTCATTTAACCTCCATACAGTTTCTCCTTTTGTCTTATGTTACCAAAAAGACTGTCAGCACTATCTTTAACATCATTGGGGTATATGGGCTCTTGTTATAGAACTGTGAGTGGAACATATTTTCTTTGTACTTCTTTACTGTCTTATGCCAGAGCTCACTAAAATGTTTCAAGGAAACACGTACTGGAAAAACGAGATATTTATAGGCTGCTTTACTCTATGCTAGATTATCGAAAAATGCAAAGAAACCCTAATCAGCAGCTTTAAACCACTTAATGTTCTGATCCAGGAGTTATATTTTCCTGGATGTGTCTGAAATCACTGCTTTTGTAAAATGTACCTTATGATGCATACATAACAATGTATACTTTTTTCTGTATACTACTCCTACTCATTCTAGAAGAGAGCTATAGATAGGCACTACTTTGCTTTCATATAATGCTTTTCTCTATTTTTCTGCCTTTTTTATTAAAAGATGTGTTACCAAGGAATCTTCAGTTATCACTAGTGCTGAGTGTATGAATACTATACCTTATCTGAAAAAGGACTCTTCCAAGAAAAAAGATTCTCAGCAGTATAATAGCAAGGCAGTGGGTTAAGTCACTTTGGGATTAAACCGCTGTTCACAGAGGGTCACATGTTGCAGTCATTTGTTTTCTCTTGATGTCACCCCTTCTTTATGTTAAACCAATTAAATGCTTGTTTGTTGGTGATACATGATCTCAGTATAACATAGCTACATACAGACCAGCTGCTTTGACTGCAGCAGAATTGTCGTATGAATGTGGCTTGGCCACAGGCAGTCGCCGTTGAGTGGTTGGATACTCTGATAGTGTGACCATTGGATCTGGATGACTCTTTTTTAACTGAAACCTTTGGCTGAAAATATAAGGATTTTCCAGAAGTGAAATTTTCCATTAGGCAGATTTCTATCTTTCCAGAAAATCTTATATTTTTTTATCTCATAGTTTATTTTGGTATAATGTTTTTAAGTCCAATGTAAACTTTCATTGCCTTTCAACAACAGGTTAAACTATACCTTAACTACAGTTAAGTTGCTCTTTCAATCATTTTTGCAAAACGCAAACATTGTTCTAATAGAAATAAAATACAGAAGTGAAATACATGTGTAATCTTTATTACTTTAAAGTCTCAAAGAAATATTTTATTTGGGTTATGAGAACTAGAATTAGAGATTTATTCCACCTTGAGTTGCAATAAAAAAACAAAAGGGAATTTTATCACCAGCTAACACAAGTTTCATGGCACTAGTTTTCTTAAATTAATGGATCTGAATTGAATCTCAAGACCAGGAGAATAGGAAAGATTGTTAAGGCCTGATAGTGCTGAAGGGCTGTAAGAAAAAGTACCATCAAATGACAGCTTTAAGCCATCACTTGTACAGAAAACTTATTTCAGCTACCTCTCTAGAGAAAAGAAATTCTCAAAGTAATAGGTCAAAACTTTAAAGAAATCTCACTGAAGTGAGCAGGAGTTTCCTTTTGACCATTGGTGCTGGGTTTGACTATGGGTTTTGGAGTCGGCTTCAATAGCACTAGTCAAAGAATGACTTTACCCTCTCCAACATGAAACTGCACCCACTGGGCAGCAGCCCCAGAAATCACAGCCCACTGCAGCTTTCTGATGCTTTGTGTGATGTTTTCAAGAATGAATTGAATGCGTGGAACTGCAATTATAGTGAAATCTTCTTTGATGCACACTGGGATAGTTCCTTCCCACCTGACAGACCATTTTCACTCCTGTATCAATATTATGAATGCATTCTTTTTTGTTCTTATAAAACTGGCTTCACAAAAGAAATGAAGACTGAGCAAATTGTTTTGAAATGACTGAGCAACATCTGGAAATATAAATAGGATCTTTTAACTTCAAAGACCCAAAGTCTTTTAAGATTGCTATGCTAAAGAAATTAGATTTAGATGTATCTCATGTTCCTCAGTCTTCTAACTGAATTAGTATATGAGAACAATCTTCCCATTTTATCCAAGTGAAACTATCTTGGGTAATATTGCCCTAGCGTATAGCTGTATTTAGGTTAGGTAGTGGCTGAATATTTTTTTTCATGGTAACTAAATCCTTTAGCCAGCAGACATTACTGTGGGATTTAAGAAAGATTAAACTTCTAGAATCCTGCCAAAAACAATAATTAAAGTAACTAGGATCTACTTATATAAACAACTGTCATTTTATTTTAACTGGGACTTTTGTATTTTACTAGTGTTAAACAGAATAAGCTTCCAGAAGACTCAAATTTCATGTTCTCTTTTGTGCTGTTAGTACAACACATAATTTGCATACTCTGCCCCCACTGAAAGTATAAACTCTTGAGAATTAATTACTGAATTAATGATAAACCAAGTTTGGAACAGAAAAAAAAAAAATCATGAAAATGCCAAGGAGTACAAGACTGTGGGCAGGGCACCCAACCTCTTGCCCTGTAAATAGGTGTAAGTCATCTGGTCACAGTTCATAAGGAACATGTCCTGTTGCTTTTAACATGTGTTTCACTTATGTCTCTACTTTTTGTTGCATTATTTTGGCAGAAAAAGAAGTAAAAAATTGTGTCAGGCTGCTGAAAATCCATTCTTAGCCACTGGCAAACCCGGTACTTATTTTTCATTCCCGCCTAAGTCCTGCTTGGAGGACAATGATTTTAACTCTATTTTCCTATCCTTTAAGTAAATTAAAAACATTGTATTAAAAACAATGCCAGCAATGTTTTCCCTAATAGACAGATAGACCTACAGAGTTTATTGGCATAATTAAAGGCAGACTGGTCTTTAAAAGCTAACAATTTCCACAGAGTCTAAGAGTCTGTCATTGAATTAAGATGAAAAAGTGGATGTATTTCATGAGCTCTTTGCTGAGGACCTGACCTTAAAACTCGGTGCCAAGTTTCTAGGTAAGCCTAAAAGAGTCTTAAAAGTCCCTCGAACTCTCAGGATGTACATTATCCCAAACAATATAAATCTGACTGATTTAGTTATAATTCTGGCTGCTGAAAATCACACTCTGAGGAACTAGAAGAGAAAAGTGTACAGAAAAAATTACCAGAAGGAAGGTGTAAGAAATTTAAAATTAAAGAGACCACCAACTAGTTTTACGTAGATTATGTTCTGGCCTCTTGACAGTGAAATTAGCAACATTTTAGACAAATGTAACCGAAGCTTTAGAGTCTTAGAGAGATTTACAAATGCAAAACATGCAGAACAAGAAATTTCAGATGCTATTTTGTATGTCTTTTTTATAGAGTTAATTGCTCTTTTTTTTTGTAATCAATTGTGAATAGAGTAAATGCTGATTATTGACCCCAGATATAGTGCTTAAGAATATTGTCTTTCCTCCTGCAACCTGTGTCCAACCTGTCACTAACATACCCCTCTTTCAGAAATGGAGACTTGAAGGCTGGTCTCTCAACAGAAAGGATATGTGAGGATTGGGCTATACTTGGACTTCTGTTGGTTCTGGCATTCAATGACCACGTCTGTCAGTCACCAGTTCTCACAGCTGTACAAGTATACAGAATTGGGTAGAGCAGATAAGTTGATGTCTGAAGTGTAGGCATTTCTGTGAGTTAGGCTGACAACTCTGTGGTGTTGATGTAGTGTAATGGTGATTTTATCTCCTCCTCTCCTTCCACTTCTCTGTACCTAAAAGTTCTGATTCTGCTACTCCTACTCTTACTTGTCTATGCTTCAAAAGCTTCATATCACTAAATTCTATGTTCATTTTCCATGTACATCATTCCAGATAGCTTGTGCACAGTTAACTTGGGCTATGTCTTGCTCAAACAAATTTTCTAAAAATAAGTCAGTGAGGGAAAATGAATGATCAAAACCAGAGTGTAGCTAACCAGGACCACTATCACAGAGTGATACATAGCAGCCAGAACCTTGAGCAATTTTCTGAAGAAAGTTGGGGTAGGAATCCACTGTCAGCTGGTAAGTTCTTTCTACTATATTTGTTACTAGCACAGGACAAAGAGGATTATAAACAGGGAAGAATCTTACTGAAAGAAACTGAAAGCATGGCATATCACAATATGAAACTTTAGGTACTGGGGGTCATGTCTCTATAGGGATGTTAAAGGAACTTGTACAGACCACTAAAATATCACAACTTCAGGATATAACTAATACTCTCGGAATAAGAAGAATCATCAAACCAGTGGTCCACTGGCCTGAGAATTTTTTTGCCAACATCCCAGCAGCCTAACTGTAAAAGACCCATGAAATTCTACCATTTTAACCTCAGCAGGTGAACATTTACTTATGTATTCCCTGAAGCTGGAGGAGGTATAGTCCCAAGGGACATTTATAGTTTGATTTATGAAAATACCGTGTTATTGTATAATGACAGGAGTATAACCATACAGGTAGCAGTGCTGCTAGTGTGCACAGTTCTGACCCCCCCTTGCAGGCATCACACAGATTAACAGCTGCAGTTGTTTGTCAGAAAATGACCAAGCTAAGCAGGACTGTGAACGAAAATCATCAGAGGATTCATAGCACAGGCAAATCCCGGTGAGCGAGCCAAAAGAGGGGCGGGTTAAAATTGCAGAAAGCACCAAAGGAAGGAAGCAAGGAAGGAAAGAATTTCCATTTCACATTGAATAATCTTTATATCAGGAACTCATAGTATTTCTTCATACAGAAGATCTTATAACTGTGGAAAACTGTCAGCCTAGTTTAGTGTAGGCTTCTACTTGTTCAATGCTATTAGCACTAACTTCTTGCAGAATATGTTGAGCATCTTGTGGCACAGGTATATGATGGATCTCTCTCTACAGCCTGTTTTAGCTGTAGAATTCTTGAAGTGCATGTAGACTATTATCAGTAAATGTAAGGTTGGAAGTCACCCAGCTTGCCTATCTCTAGTTACACTGCAATAAATCTGGGTGGGAACCAGCTTGCACATTTCATTGACAAACTCTTCTATTTGGTTGATTTCTGAAAAAGAACATAAACTGAAATGTTTATGGAATGCCCCCTGGGAAAAAACCCACATAACATTAAGGTAACTGATTTTTTAAAAAATACGGCATTGTATTCCAGTTACGAACATTTTAAATATTTCCAGTTTGAATATTAAAAAAGGGTTGAATTTTCTTAATTAAAATAGTAATTGTAATGGAAAATAGGGATAATTCCATTAAGGTGCCAGCAAAGCTTTTTTTTTTTTGATATTACTAAAAAAAAAAGCTATTTTGTCACTTTCGCATTACCGAACCAATATTTTTTTTTAAACAAACTTAGTTTTTATCCAAAAATCAGTACATTCTTCCAGCCTTTTGATTTTCCTTGATTTAAGCAGCAGTTCTCCTTAAACCATACTATTCTTGCAGAAGGCAAATGGGAATGTGTGTATACATAAATCCTCCACAAAGAGAGGCAAGTCTACCTCTAAGTGCTCTTCAGACTTTCAATGTAATCACCACATTCTGCATGGACACACTTATTCTAGAGGAACTGACATCATCTAAACTTGAAATAAATTTAAAATAATTATGGTACTTTAATCACTTAAGAAGCATACCTTATTTATCAGCACCATTTAGAACTTGATAAGATTACAGAAATTGAATGGTGACCTCACTTGCTCTCTTATGAACAATGTAAAAAAAAAGAAATTCTGGCAAGAGAAAGCACAGATGACTTGTCGAGTGACAGAGAGTCTTTGTTGACCACTACCCCCCTAGCAGTTGTCTATATGATGGCATCACAAGGGAAAATGAAAGCTTTGTAAAGTCAAATTGTTGGTGATTTTGTAACCTGGAGCCGATTCATACTTGCTTTTGATGGAGGATAATCAGTCCCGAGTGTGTAAATGTGCTCAATTTATTTTAATGTTAAAGGACGGTAATACATATGTATGCTCGATGTAAGGAGTATGTTTCAGGATTAGGAACATCAGGTCTGCAGCAGTTTCAGAGCACTTTTCAATAATTTCGAATAATATTTCTAATGCTAACTCTATCTGGCACCACAATACTGCCAGGTCTCATATTTCAAGTATTTCATGGTTGCCAAACACATGTGCAAGCTAAGGATGCCAGCAGCAAATTTAAGGTTAATTTCTTCTTTTTTTCACATTCATGTCGTTTTTGCCCTCCACCTAATCCCCAAGATCCAAAGATTATCATCTTTAATTTTGGGGTTTTGTATATGTTTACATTGAGTTGGAATAGGTAATACTTTCTTTTAAAAGCTCAGCCTATTTTCACTAATGTAATAAAGCCCATTCTTTTTGCATATGAAATGTACAATTTACACAAGTTAGACCAGTGGTTTGTGTAAATGTCATGAAAATGTGTTATTGTTTTGAAAATATGTAATGTAAGCACTGTTTATATTGTGCGTAAGGTGCTCTGAAAAGTAACCCAGTCATCATATTTGAATCAATAGAGAAGAAATACTTACAGAGGGCCAAGTCCAGGGTTCTTTTCCTTGTCTTAAATGGGGTGACTAACATAGGGGCCAAGGGTGCCTTGAGCTTTCCTAAGTGTGTGACAGCTGCCATGAAAAGAAGTTTGAATGAAAACAGAGCACCACACATTGGCCACACCAGTTTCAGTGCAAGTTTCACCATGATCTAAGCCTGTAAGAACACTCCAGTTTGTCTCTGAAGAAGGAGTTATAGTGGGAAAAAAATTAAGGAAATTTAAACAACAGTAAACTCAGTACCCTGGCCTGGAAATAATATTTAATGAAGAGGTGAAATATGAAGATTATGAGGCATAGAAGGGAAAATTATGCCATTTAAATACCAAAACCTCAGGGATATACTAGCTATTAAACGATGAACAGCTCTACATCTGTGCTGGACTTGAAACAAACCAGGGTTTATAAGACTCTGCTTAAAACCTCATGTTTAACTGCTGATCCACAGCTTACCCAACAACACAGATGCCTAATGTGCAGATATCTGTGTTAGACAACTACATAACTGAACATATTTAAATCATTTGCTAAGAAAAATAAAATTTTATGACAGGTGCAGAGACAGCTGAAGGGTCAAATTCTGTTCTTAGTTACACATATGTAATTCCTCTGATTTCAAATTCGTGTAGTTCCAACAGATTTGGTCAGAATTTGGTCAGTTTACCTCATTAAGACAGTTAGGTTTCTATAATCTGTTTTTATGTTTCTTTCATTGAGTGAGATCCACCTGCAAATTCAGCTTACTATGAATCAAACATGAACACTATTAGCTAATTTTAGTTACATTAAATACTACCTTTAATGCTGAGAAATTCTGGATAAAATGGAGAGGGATTAAAATGTCTCTCAAACACAGTGGGTCAATTGCTGGTGTAATATGTGGTAGCAGAAATAAAATTATTTCTCCAGATGTGCGCAGTGTATAACATATTGTTAAAAACTATGAATCAAGCAAGCAACATGTTGACCCTTTATTAAGAGATTCTGGGTGACACTTTCAGTCTCAAATGACAACAGTAGAATATTTTGATACCTATTTAAAGAAAACAAAGTGAGGATTTTACCCTGATATATCTTCATCAAGGTAACTGTTTTGGGCAAGAGCTTTCCATTATCTTTCACAAAATTTACAGTGAGGTAAAAAGTATTCTCATCTCTGATAGCACTGGGAGCTCAACAACTTTATAGGTGCTGCATTGTGCAGCCCAAGAATAGGATAAATTATACTTTCCATGTACAAGAAAGGAGACCTCCTGTGGATGTTACAAGGACTCATCCATACACATTGATCCTTAAATGAGTAGCAATTCACTTAGATAAAGAACTTTATGTATTAGACCAAAAGTATCAAGCCCTTGGTTTTCCCTACAGAATTCTGTAACCATCATGTTTATGAATGTTCACATCAAAATTAATTTTGCAAGGAATTATTTCCCTTCCTTTTGTGTAGGGGAAATTTAGTTTATCCTTGGAAGCACCAAGTTTTAAGTTTTTTACTCAACAATGCTGATATATTTTAAAATTTAGACTATTATTTCTTAATGTAAATCAAACATAAGACTTATGCACTTCATGCCTGCAACTCATGCTATGTTGTTTATTCTTAACAACTAGGGAATACCTTCAAAGAGCACAAGGTTGCTGTGGCAGGGAGAGTTTTCTGTTCTTAGTTTTAAATGATTTTGGCATGAGCCAGTTGTTTTAAAAGAAATATATCAGTGATAACACACGAAAGGATGCACCTTCAATAAATTTACATCTTGCCTGACTGTTCATTACCTTCTCCTATCTTAGTATAATGACCAGACTAATAGTCCTTCAGTGAGAAGCAAAATTATCCATGTGTTAGAAAAAAGATGCTGGAAATTTAAAGTTCTGAGCTTAATTTTCTGTGGATTAGCATTCCTGTGGCAGGTTGGAAAATAATTAAGAAGGGAAAAAAACCCTATGTGTGTATCTAAACTTATGACCCAAATCCAGGTCAGATATACTTTTTTGGTATGCAGATCTGACATGCCATGTTGAGTTGCCTTCTCTTTCAAACTTTGCTGAACACCACATGCTCCAACATGATCTGCATTAGAAAGGTTTTTATACAGAATATGTCATTCTCTTTCCCTATCACAATACAGGGCAATGCCCACCAGATCTTCGAATCTGATGCTTTTCACTTTCATACATTCCTGAGTAATATCACTTGTTACTTGTCACAACAGGAAATAGCATGTTGAGCTGCAGAAGCCTCAGATCTGACCTACCATGGTTGTTCTCGTATTCTAAGGCAACATTCATCAATACTGCTATTTTAAAAGATAGAATGATAGCACTCAACTGGCTTGTAGATATACTTCAACTTGCGGATTGAATTAATTTATCTGTCTATCATCCCCGGACACCAAAGTTAAATCCCTTAACAACAAATTTTTTTCAGATTCTGTTGCATGAGAATGCTTACCACAAGGCAAATACCCCAATAACAGAGAATAAACACCCAAAAGCATCCTTTACTATTAGTGAGTTGCCAGTAAAAGAGAGAAACAATTATGCAGGGGGTTATGATTCAGAGCCACTGACTCCATTGTAACAATGTCTCCTTTATCATTTCAACGTAGATCATAGTCTCATGCCAAGACAAGTTGCCAAAAACTATCAGAAAAATATCCAAGTAGGGGTTTGGAACAACAATATTAAAGCACATTCAGAGGATGTGTGATGTGCACTCACATTCATTTGTTGTGTTGTATGGGACTTTGAGACCTTTTTTAAGACATTTCAGGTCCTCCTGACTGGGCTGAGCCTGTTTGCCATGGTTTTGTATCTTGTAGTTCCGACCAGTTGTGTTTGTTTTGGGAGAGAAAAGCATTTACTCCAACGTCTGGATGATACAAGCAGTACTGTTTCTTCCTGTAATAAAAAAGATCCTGAGAATGGACTTGACATTTCTGGTCATTGTGACAACCTCAGAGCAGTGATGTGCTCAGAAGACACAGTCTCTCAATAGTGTAGGACTTTGGCAGTGAATAGCCTCAGACAAAATGGAAGTGCAATCATGTGAAAAATGAAAAGCTCTTTCAGCAGCGTACGTGTCTTCAGAAGAAATTACTTATTTCTGCATCCTTTTCAGCTCCTAAGCAGTTTCTTGCAGAACTCACTGTATCCCCATCATTAAGCAGACATGCATGCTATTTACTGTAATTACTCATGAGATTTCCTTCTTATCTGCCTTCTCCACTGAATGTAATTAGCCAGTAACAATTTCTGAATAATAACTGCTTACTAATATAATAAGAAATACCAGGGATGGAATTTTCAAAGGAGAGTAAGGAAGTCAACTCCCATTGCGGGTTGTGTTTTTAAAGGGAAGAGTTCACACGCAATTGCTTTTATGGAGTATTACTCACTAATTAGCAGAAAACTGCCTAGCAAATTCTGCAATTTATGAAACCAGCTTGTAGCTGAAGCACAATTTTCAACAGAGTAATAGAATATTGATCTTAGGGGAGAGAATTACTTCCTTTTTTCATTACCAAAGAGTCAGATGATTGGAGAAAAAAAATTGATTTCTAATTGTAATTGTAGTTTGTGTTCTGCTCTACTTAAAACCTAAGTTGAACAGTGGGAGAGTTAGACCCTCCCTAGGGATGTTTTAATTCTTTCCATAGGCTTTTAAAAATGGGGTTTCAAAATGTTAAACACTGATGCAAAGACTTAGTCCTTGGTTTCTACAGACCCAGTAGGATCAAGCATCAAAGCTCATTAACATCCTCCTAGATCACCAAATATGTCAAGGCTACAAGTCCTTAAATAAAGGCATATGGCATCATTTTAGACATCCCGGTTTTCTGATTCATCAAGGCAGGGTTTACAGTATGACAAAGGACAACTTGGGAGACCTCTAGCCTTCAGGAAAAAAATGGGATATGCTGAATAGTCTAATATGGCATCAGACACTTATGATTAAGACCAGTAATCTTTCTGAAAGAAAAATAACAAGAGAAAATAGCTTCTCCTCTCAATGGAAGTGAGAAGGTAGACTTTGCTTAGGACAGGATAAGGAAACCTCAAGTCAGAAAATAAAAATAGTTTGCTGGCCTGTGCTACTTACAGTTTAGTCACTTCAATGTATTTTCTGAAGGTGTCTGAACATGCTGTCTTCTCAAGAATTTCAAAATTTCTGTGCAGATTTCCTGGGAATAATCAAACTATTGAAAAAAAAAAGTCAAATCTCTCTTATGTAGTAGCTCTTACGTTTGATATAAAGTGGCTTACAAGGGTTCGGACACCTTCAAGCTAATGGCTTTCTGATTTCAGTTAGAGTAAAATCTGCACCACTTTGAATTACAGTCTGCTTCTCACAGGCTTCAGATGGCATATAAAAAAATGGAAAATAGCCATACCTCAGCAATGTCACCTCCTTCTCCCTCAGCCATGTCATTTCATCTGGTAGGAATATATTTTTATGCCTTTTCAATAATTGATACTTCCAAAGATGGTCTTTTCTGTGTTTCCATAAAGCTATTTATTACACAAATTTATCAGCAAGCTATTCCACTTCATTTAAAAGACAAAAATAAAACATTTTTAATAATACAGTCACCTTAATTACTCCATATATTTGCAGCCAACTGATACAGGATAGTTCATAAAGAAATAATGGCCTACAACTGTGCTTAAAGAAGTGTGGAAAACATGTGCCTTGCTTCTCACTTCTTGAGAATTCACTTCAGAAAAACCTTCAGTGTTGGGAGCTGCACCCTAAAACTAAGACTGTTAAATCAGTTAAATCAAGTATCTAATTATATATCCCTCTCAACTAAAGCATCTAAAGTAGGAAAAATATTTCTTTTTTTTTTTTTTTAATCCAAGACTTGTATAGGCAGTAGTTGGTATTTTGTAGGAGCATGTATCCAAAAGTCTTACTTCCATGCAAAGAGACAAGCTTTCGCAAGGGTCATCTGCTATGAATTTCTTTGCATAAATTGTGGACTGCTAACTGAAACTGTTGATTCTTTTCTTCTGCCAACAGCAAAGCTCTTGGACCTAGATAATTGCTATATTGTATGAGCTACAGTCATGCTTTCACACCTGCACACCTTTGTATGAGCAATGCTTTTGGGATGTGACTTAAAAATATAACCATGACAACGGAACTTCTGTGTTTGTTTACTGGCTGATTGCTCTTTCCGTCACTTGAAGTTTCCCAACAAGCCTGGCCTGAAAAGCAGTTTATTCCTGAGGGAAGAGTGGAAAAAAGGTAATGATGAATAATTATATTGTTTAGAATCTGACATTCCAAAACTCATGAAGTCTGTAGAACAAGAAGTAGCAAATATTCCAGTTTTCAGTGTCTTTACAACATCATTGAAATCAAGAAAAATTGCTTTCAGTAAATTGGCAATGGCACCCAGTGAAACTTATATAACTGTCTGGGTTCAGAAGAATACTTGTTTGAATGCCAGTGCTTTCTCAGATTGTGTCAGACACTCCTTTCATGGCTGTAAAAAAAAAAAAATACTCAGAGCCTTTCCCATCAACTGAAAATAAGCTGATATTCTTAATCTTTTCATTAATGCTCGATAACAGGGAGCTACAGAGAAGAGTAGCTGAACTTCTTCATGCTATGTGTTGAAAGAGTCTGCTGTTCCAGTTCAAGAGCTTAACAAGATCACAAAGTAGAATCTGAAACAAGGAGGAGCCCAGCATGTCAAGAGTCATCTATGGTACAATTAATTTCATGCAATCCTTTCAACAGCTATGCTGCTAAAGACAGGCCAGCCATGTTGCATTTTAAAAGGGCTATTTTTGTAGAACAGTGTTGCCTAAAGCATTTCCTGTTCTTATCGCTCCTACAGCAATATGTCTGGAGCTTATTACCAGTAGCTCCTACTTTCAATAGTCAGTCTTTTGCAAAAGATGTTCATTCATGTTTTCTCCTCTTCCCCACCAATTTGCCTCATGAATTTTCTGATAATATATGACTGTTGTACTGATTCACTTAGGAAAACACAGACCTATTCACATCTCAAGAAAAACTGTTGAACGAAAGTCAAATTCTTAGACCACCCACTCATCAAAAATCTTCTATACCTTGCAGCTAAAAAGTCAAAATCTTGAAGGAATTCATTTGCATTTTATTATTCAATGTTTGTCAAGTAAGTAATTAAGTGATCATGTTGAGAAGTCAGACTATGCATGTTTTTTGTTTCTCTTTTATTGAAAAGTATATACTAAGAACATTTGGAAACAATTTTGTGTGTGTTTGTTCTGTGATGACGGCCCTTACGTGCTGGTTGTTATGAGCTCATGGAATTTTCTTGCTTAAAAATAGTATCAAAAGAATAAAACAATACAAGTGTAACACATTTTGGAAGCGTCAAGGATAAAACTAGATTTCTAGAAAATGTCTTGGATGTATCAATGAGGGTAAACTAATGAAAGGGACTCTATGATGTGGTAGGTGAAGGGAGTTTATAAACCAGGATGTTTCTTTCAGGACCAAATTCTTAGAGTCCTATTGATGGGACAGGATAAACTGAAGTTCTAAATTGGTTATGGGAAACCTGAAGCAAAATGGGAGAAAAATATACGTTTATCACTGAAGTTCAAGTTCAGCAAGTAATGTGGGCACATGCCTATCATTTAGCACAAAGTTAGTCGTATAGAGAGAAATCCTGCCTTCACTGCAGTTACATTTGACGCTTCTCAGAGATTCACCAAGACTCATATCTCTTCTCTGGTCCATTAACTTCAGAAACCTTCATAAACTGCACCTATGTCTCCACCAGGAGACTTTGCCAGCAAGAGTTTTCAAGGACAAATTTCACAGAGGAGTTTTTCAAACTGGTGGGAATTGCATGCCTGCCTCCCCATTTCTCTAGCGAGATAGATGTTAGACACAAGGAAGTGGTATTCACACTGAATCTGCGAGGCACATAATTTTCATGCCAAAACCAATGGAGAAGGGCAGTTTTCTTAGTTACTTGATAAAAATTAACAGCCATGGGAGAGTCTGTATGTCTCTATTGGCTTTACAGATTTCTAGTTCATCCAGTGACTGACAGCTCCACCTCCACTGACTGGCCATACCACACCTACTCCATGCCAGCCTGTAGGGGACCAATCTCACCAGACCATGGTGAGATGCCACATCATTTCATCAAGGTAAAACAGGAGCAAGAAAACCACATTTTTTTTCTTTTTTTGTCAGTGGAGATTTCTGATGGTTAAATGAGATTAAACTAATTGCAGTGCAAAGGCTTCTAGGGACCAGCGGCAGTGTCTTGATCGAGAATGAGAGGTAGGGTGGCACCACAACAACCATCATTGGCTTGGTCATGTAATTCAAGCCCTGAGTTAATAAGTTAGATGCTAAAAAAATGAAAGCAGCTTTGGATTCAAGTCTGATATGTGTAAACTTGATCTAAGCTTTTGTATATATTATTGGGGAAAAAAACAGAAAACACAATACAGCGTAAAAATTATGACTTGTAAGACCTCAATGTCACAAAGACTTACACACAGGCTTCTGTGTCTCTATTATATTCTAAGTGACACTCCTGGGAATATATTGCTTGATAAGAGAAATAGTGCTGTCAAAGCCAGACATGCCGCATAAGAACATGTGAGTTACCAGAATATATTTCTAAGTGATGATCACAGAGTGGGTAAAAATAACGCATTATCTAATTTTGAGGATTTAAAATTTTCAGTGAGAGATTTTTTCAGTGTTGCCAATTATTAAAAATTATTAAAAACCATGGAAAACCTCATAAATGAATGAAAGTCATGCAGACATGAAGTGTACAGTGTTCAGAAATGAGCGTCTCCTGTGTACCAGTTACTGCAGGGTTAAGAGCACAATAATTACTTCCTAAAATAATTTAGCTAAATACATGTATTTTTCAGTAATGGGCAAGCTGTTACTGGAAGTAGGCATAAATGTACCTTTTGTATGCATTATAAAATCTGGGGAAGTGTTATATACAGGAATTCCCCAAGACTGGCTCTGCAGTCTGAACCTCTGAGTCAGATTCTGACTTCTTTTGTATTCATTCAGCACTTGTATAGATCCAGTCAACTTAACTGAAAGGCATGATTTTTATTTGCATGATTGCAGAGAGGCTTTATTCTTTCTATTTTCAATGTAGTGAGGTCAGCATACCGTAAATCAGAAGGCTGATGTGCAGTCCAGTAGCTGCTTTTGACAGCTACTTCATCCTCACAGTGACAATTTGATAGCCACACCTTCAGCACACATGGACAGGAGCTTGGGAGAAATGGAAGACAGGAAGTTAAGCCATCCAAGTTAAGAAGAGGCTGTTTTCACAAGGCTCCCTATAATATCAAAGGGTATGGCCTAAGGGCAGAGCCCTCCCTTTTTCTCCTCATACATCATAACCTAACACTCACTGTGCCAGCCAGAAATAAATGAACCTCCCTACTTCACACCGATTCAGTTGCAACTCAGCCTGGCTCCTCGATCTACTTTAGCATGTGACCATACACATTTTGATGTTGACACAAGGGGCGGAGAGGTGCAGCGGAGTAGGAGGGCAGAATTGCCTTTTCCAGGGGCATTTTATTATACATCCAAGTTTTAATCACGCTGATTCTCCTGTGTGAACAAGTCTCAGCCCTGAATTGCCTCTCCTCCTAGGTATTGTCATTGACCCACCCAGTCACACAAGTGAGATCTGTGTCCACTCAAAGCAGTGGAAAAATCCATAATAAGTTTTATTTTTAGAGAATTATGAATATTTATGTTGCTATAGACTAATGTATTTGGTCTGTGACACGAAAACCCTTTTTTTCATGCCAACACATTAGCTTATGCCACAGTTGAAGCACCCAAGTTAGGTTATGTCAAGAAATTGCGGTTTTGTGTTATTTTTACCTTAAACAAGAGATTGCCAAATATCTTACAAGAAAAATTATTTCTTAGCAAAAGGAGTTTGAAAAGTTTTCCTATAAGCTTGACATTTCTTCAGAGGTTATTCCAAAACAAATTCTTAGCACTGAGACCACTGAAAGATTGAAAAGAGAAAAGCTAACAAACTGAACTTAGACACTTCAAAGTAATCTAGATTTAAATTGCTATAGCCTGAAACAACTCTGCTGCTCTCAGTGTGACAGGAATTATGTCCTGCATATTCAAACATGTTGCAGGACACATACATTATGAGACAGTGTTTAAACCCTGCTTTGTACTCCTAAGGATGCATGACCTAAAATGTATGCTTTAACTTCTGCCCAAACCACTGGTTTTTTTACGCTATGTGTAGCCCATACCACTAGTCAACTAAGGATGCATGAAAGTCTTCCAGGTTTTGAACCTCAAAAAACTTTGCCATGAATGAGGCAGAAGTTATGGATTTGTAACAGAAGCCCAAACAGGGAAAAGTTGGGCCTGCTTTCTCTACACAATTTTTTATGCCTGTTAGGTTGAAAACTTTTCTTCAGTCGCACTCCTATTTCTGCTAACTCATCACTTTCTCTGGATTATTAATACATAGCCATGAACTCACAGACTGGGCTCATCACACCGTTGATTTTTTGAATGCCAGTCTGTTGTCAAAACCTTGGAAGAAAACCCTTCTGCTATCAAATTTAGGCATACATTCATCTTTTTCTGCATTGCATCATTTCAATTTGCAACAATGTGAGAATTACCGTGAGGATATGTTACAGAGTATATAGAAATTTCTTCTATTAATTCATAGCGAGTGTGTTTTTCTCCTATGAGCCATTCAATTAGCTCATTTAAAGGTAAGTCTACAAGACTATGTCAGATGACTAATATAAAAGGTAAACCTGCATTTAAGTAAAACAAAGTGCTAAGAAAGTACAGAGGAAAAATCCTACTGGCAGAAGTATTTGGAAGATGATTTTCCCATTTATGTTTGTGAGCAGTGTTAGAAATGAGGTTCAAACTAGCAAGACAAGTACAAAATGCTGAAAAGCATTAGTTTATACAGCAATTCTTACTGGGCTTTGCCCTTCAGTCGTGCCTCTGAGAAAACAAATTGAATTTCCTGATTTCAAATGGCAAACTCTGCTATTACATACTTTGTGATTTCAAAGAGCATCTGTCATCACACAAAGACAAATACATGTCTTAGAGAAACATCTGGTGCTTTTTTAAACAAGCCTCAGGCCAGGTCTGTGCAATGAATGAAATATGTACTATAGATAGAGTGTTATTTAGTGTTGCTTTTCATTTAATCAACTGTGTGTGGAATGTTTGTATTGTGTTAACTATATCTAAAATATTGGCTCTCCTACCACTTTAGGCAACTGTTAAAAACTAAATACAAAATTATGCTTTGAGTATAATAACAAAGAGCTGTAAATCTGTTCCACTTGATTTCCTAGTTCCTTGCAGAGTATCTGTGGGAAAACCAGTAGATGTTCACACACCTCTAAGAAGGCAAGTGTGCTTTGCAAAAGCCAGCAATAAGCTCTGCTCTTTTGGCTGAATTTGCAACAGAGAAACGAATATGCATCCAACCCCACCCCTCAACTGAGCTAATATTAAAAATCTGCAGTGTAGCTCTGAAAAGAATACAGGACAACTAATCAGCATAGAGGTACCCTTGAAGCTCTGTTTCCCAGATTTTGATTTCTTTCTTGGACATTTCTTGCTGTGATGGCATTAAATGAAGTAGCAAGTTCCTCACCTTCTGGTGAAGTGTCACAAACTCATTTGTATCATTGCTCTTACACTGAAATTCAGAGCAGTGATGGCTGTACAGAGCTCCTTGATTTTTCTCTGTGGTTAGATTTTGTCATGTCTCTTGTCTGACCATGTATTTCACAGTAAATATGTAAGTGGAGGAAATGGATGGGGGCAATGCTATATGTATACGAAAGTTGCTGGGAAATTGATCTGTGGCATACTTGAAGTTAATATGAAAGCCAAAAAGAGAGAAGAGGAGCACAAGGACGGAAAGGAGGTGAAGTACCTACTCCAAATCATGCAGAATGACTATAATTATTCATACCTGGGACAACACTTCTCACTTTTCTTGAAATGAAAAGACTGTGCTCTGGTTTTGATTCACTGCATTGCCTGAGGGTGTGCTATTCAACATTGGTCCAAATATTTTTCAAGACTAGTTCCTAAATGTGATGCACATCTTCTTGCTCTGTGTCTCCTTGGACTCACAGTATCCCGGAATGGCACACATTCAATGAGCAGATTTGACCAATCTTTTTATATTGTCCCTCTTACGCTGTAGGCAAAAGGGCAGCATTTCATCTGCATCCTCTACATTTACATCCTGCTTTTAGGTGAATGGTTCAGCAGTCAAAAATGCAACTAGTACACTAACGTAAATATACTGCATACATTTGGAGGACAAGGAACTAAAATAGCAACTATGCATAAATAGATAAGTCATGAAGTACTAAAAAAACACTGAATGGCAGAATCAAGCTTAGTGTATGTCTACATTCAAAACAAAACAAAACAAAAAAGACAAACAAGACCTCAGAATGCATAAACAAATAACTGAAAGTCAGCTACAAAGATCTATTGCTAGGCAATGTAATGTTTTTCCCATTGAAGTGTCTTTTGCAATACTGTCTGCAAACTAAATCTTCTAAATCAACCCTTGTTCTTATTAAGGATGAGTGTCAACTAAAAAAGTAATTTTGGAATGCATGAGAACTATCATGCTTAAAGGCATAAAATAATCTCAGACTAATAGGAGTCAGTAGGAAATTTACATGAATGGGAAATTATTCCATAGCAGCTCCTGTACAATCTTATCCATATTCTTCTGAAACAAGTGAAATGTGTCTCTGTTGGGCTGAAGATTGGATGTAGAGAATAGTGATATGATTTGAGCAGTTTAGGAGGTTTTTTTATCCTCTACAAGCAGGAAAAAAATGCAGTAGACATCATATATTTCTTTTGAGCTGAATCCTTTGTGTTAGTGTAGCATTTTAGAAAGAAAAATATTCCTTTAAAAGGATGGTGGCAATCTGGCCAGCTGTATTGTATAGCACACACATTCAACAGGCAGCTCAAATTACAAAGAGCTTTTCCATTGTCTAAGCCAATAATCACAAATTGTTTGGACTGGTGCCAAGTATTGCACTGACAGATTTGGATGAACATTAGTGCCAGTGAACTACAATGGTTTTTTTAAGTATATTTGGCACCAGATGTTAAAAAGGTTTGCCATCACTGATGCGAGCTCTTCCATTTCAAATCTAATGACCATTAGATATGTTCTAACATGTTCTCTAAAACCATGAGAATATTCGAAAATCATAGAATCATGGTATCATTTAGTCTGGAAAGAACCTTTAAGATCATCAAGTCCAACCATTAATCTAACACTGCCAAGTCTGCCACTAAATCATGCCCCTAGGTGCCACATCTACATGTCTTCAAATATCTCTAGGGATGGCGACTTCCCTGGGCAGTCTGTTCCAATCCCTGATCACCCTTCTTGTGAAGAAATTTTTCCTGACACCCAATCTAAACCACCCCTGGCGCAACCTGAGGCCATTTCCTCTTGTCCTGTCACTTGTTACCTGGAAGAAGAGACCGATCCCCACCTCGCTACAATCTCCTTTCAGGCACTTGTAGAAAGAGATGAGGTCTCCCTTGAGCCTCTTGCTCCTCAAAACCTTGTGCTCCAGACTTTCACCAGCTTTGTTGCCCTTCTCTGGCTATGCTCCAGCACCTCAAAGAATTACAGAATCATAGAAGGGTTTGGGTTGGAAGGGACCTTAAAGACACCTAACTTCAACCCTCCTGCCATGGACAGGAACACCTTCCACTAGAGCAGGTTGCTCAGAGCCCCATCCAACCTGGGTTGGAACACTTCAGGGATAGGGTATCCACAACTTCTGTGGGCAACCTTTTCTATCTTTTTAGTATCTAATCTAAATCTACTTTCCTTCAGTTTAAGGCCATTCCTCCTTGTCCTGTCACTATGTGCCCTTGTGAAAAGTCTCTCTCCAGCCTTCTGTAAGCCCCCTTTACACACTGCAAGGCTGCTATAAGGTCTCTTCAGAGCCTTCTCTTCTCCAGGCTGAACAGCTCTAACTCTCTCAGCCTGTCTTTTTCGTAGGAGAGGTGCTCTATCCCTCTAATCAACTTAGTGGCTTTCTTCAGGCCTTGTTTCAATAGTTCCATGTCTTTCTTGTGTTGGGGGCTCCAAACCTGGATACAGAACACTAGGCGGGGTCTCATAAGCATGGAGTACAGGGGGAGAATCACCTCCCTCTACCTGCTGGTCACTCTTCTTTTGATGCAGCCCAGAATGCTCATTGAGCTTTTAATTCACAAACACCCATGAGTCCTTCTCCCCAAGGCTACTCTCAGTTCATTTTTCTCACAGCCTGTATTTGTGCTTGGGATTGCCCCAACCCAAATGCATGATCTTGCACCTGACCTCTTTGGCGTATCAAGATCCCTCTGGATGGCATCATTTCCCTACAACACCACACAGCTTGCTGTTGCCAGCAAACTTGCTGACTCAATGTCTTTCTTGTAAGTGTGGGGCCCAAAACTGAACACAGAATTCAAGGTGAGGCCTCACCAGTGCCAGGTGCAGGGGGACGATCACTGCCATGGTCCTGCTGACCACATAGCTGCTGATACCAGTCATTGGCCTTCTTTGCCACCCAGGCACACTGCTGGCTCATGTTGAGCCAGCTGTTGACCAACACCCCTTTTTCTGCCGTGCCGTCTTCCAGCCTGTAGCACTGTATGGGGTTGTGTGACACAAGTGCAGGACCCTGCACTTTGCCTAATTGAGCCTCACACAACTGGCCTTGGCCCACCAGGGCCAAGGATCCAGCCTGACCAGATTCCTCTGCAGAGCCTTCTTTCCCTCCAGCAGATCAACATTCCTGCCCAACTGATTGAGTGGACACTCGATCTCCACATCCTGCTCACTGACAAAGACATTAAACAGGACTGGCCCCAGTACTGATCCCTGGGGGACACCACTAGTGACACAACTAGCTGCCAGTTGGATGTCATGCCATTCACCACCACTCCCTGGGCCTGGCCATCTGACCAGTTTTTTGCCCAGTGAACAGTGCACCCACCCAAGCCATGAGCAGCCAGTTTCCCCAGGAGAATGCTGTGGGAAATGGTGTCAAAGGCTTTACTAAAGTTGGGGTAGACACATCCACAGCCTCAACCTCATCCACTAAGTGGGGTCACCTTGTCATAGAAGGAGATCAGGTTGGTCAAGCAGGCCCTGCCTTTCATAAACCCATTTTGGATAGGCCTGATCCCTTGGTTGTCCTGTACATGCCATGTGACGGCACTCAAGATGATCTGCTCCATGACCTTCCCCAGCACTGAGGTCAGGCTCACAGGCCTGTAGTTACCCAGATTGTCCTTCAGGCCCGTCTTGGAGAGGGGCATCACATTTGCTGACCTCCAGTCAACTGGGACTTCCACTGTTAGCCAGGACTGCTGGTAAATGATGCAGAGTGTCAGTGAGCACTTCTGCAATGTCCCTCAATACCCTTGGATCGATCCCATCCAGTCCCATAGACTTGTGCACGACTAAGTGGTGTAACAGGTAACTGACCATTTCCCCTTGGATTATGGGGGCTTCATTCTGTTCCCTGTTCCCATTTTCCAGCACAGGAGGCTGAGAATCCTAAAGAACAATTGGTCCTGCTATTTAAAACTGAGGCCAAAAAAGCATTTAGTTCCTCAGTTTTTTCCTCAGCGTTTGCCATGATGTTTCCCCTCACATCCAATGGAGACTCGTCTTAGCCTTCCTTTTGTTGCTAATATATTTATAGCAACATTTTTATTCTCTCATAACAGTGGCAAGACAGAAGCTTTGGCCCTTCTAATTTTCTCCCTGCACAACCTCATAACATCCCTGTAGTCCTCTTGAGCTGCCTGCTCTATCTTCCAAAGGTGATACACTCTTTTTTCCATGGAGTTCCAGCCTCTGTTCAACAAGGACAGCCTTCTTCCCTCTCAGCTCATCTGTTGGCATATGAGGACAATTTGCTCCTGTGCATTGAAGATTTCCTTCTTAAAGCACATCTAACCTTCCTGGATTCCTCTGCCCTTCAGGACTCTCTCCCAAGGGATTCTTTCAACCAGGTTCCTAAAGATGCCAAAGTCTGCCCTCAAGATGACTAATTGCAGCGGCCACAGCAGACTGCTTGCCCTGAGCACAGAGCTCCAGCTGGTCCTGGCATCCAAGCTAATCCACCAGCCTTCCTCTGCCTCTTACCCTTTGTAGAGTCAGCACCAGAAAATCTGAAGTCCTGCCCTACACTTGCTCATTGGGTCCTTCATGAGGCAGACACATAGCCTGGAGACAGGCAGGAGGATTTATCCTTCCAGGAAGGTCTGTTCCTTATTCCTCTAAGCAAGCAGTGTCTTCCACTCAGCTCATTTACTGTGTGACTGATTCACATCACTGCTCTTCTGTGCTACTTCACTCATCCTCTGGGTAGCAGCAGCCCCAAGGTTCCATGATCTTTTCTTTCATGACCATTATCTTTAACAGTAGTCTTGATATAAAATTAATCTATGATCAAAAAACCAGTCCTTCTCATGCTAAATCTGCAAACAAAGATTAGTCCTTCTTACTCAAGTTTGGATTCCGGTTCAACTATAGTTCAGACAAATTCAATTATATAAATGAAATAACAAAATTACTTAATTTCCTTGACGTTATCCCCATAACATACAGTTATAAAACTGAAAAAAGGGATAAATGGGCTGAATTATTGGCCAGAATAATAAGTGACTACATCATATGAATGTAAACAAAGGTGATAAGGGAGGATATAAAATACATAGAACAACAATTATTTTGCTTTTAACTAATGTAAAAGTAAGAAATATCAGAAAGCAGAGAAAATAACTCCAGTTTTATTGTATAGTAAATGTATTAAATATTCAAAAAATGTGCAGTCCTAGGCATAAAAAATACCTATATTTATATATATGCATGTAGTTCTTTGAGCACAGAATATTGTCTGATTTCTCTATTATTTCCACAGATATCAGGTTACTCTGAGGGACAGAGCAGGGGGAGGCAGGGCAAACTGTCGTGCAATGAGAGGTTGCATTAGTCTGAGTTAAGCTTTCCATTTGATGGGGTGAATTCATACCAATTTAAAACTGATTTAAAACCGATTAAAAAAGGGGTTTTTTTCAAACAGTTTCCCTTTGTGATCTGTTTCCACATATCAGCAATGAGGTATAGCTAGTGCACTCTGATGTCCATGGAGCCCCTGATAGTAGGGACTAGCAACGTTTGTGTGGCTCAGTCTGGGAGGTTTGTGTCAGGGGCACTGTGTCATGTCAGGGGATGAAGCCAGAGACTTGGGGCTGGGCTCTAAAAGAGTATCATCACCCCTCTTACCCACTGCAGTGTTTGGGCTTGCTGTGTTGCTTCTTTGTAAAGATCCTGGAGCAATTTATTAATGCTGACTTCTTAATTACTTTATTTGCTCTGGCTTACCCTTGGCAGGTTACAATATTTTGTTTTCTGTGGAAGGAAGATAACAAAAAGATGGAAAAGTAGGAAATCAGGGAAATTAGAGCCTCTGTAAAGCCAAACAAGTTGGGAAAGGAGCTTTGTGTGGTAAAAGCCAGTAAGTCAATGAGGTGGTCCTCAGAGGCAGAGAGATGAAGTGCCAGGGCAACTGGAGAATCAGAAAACTTGTGGTATGATTTTTGCTGAAGAAGGAAGATGTGGGGAGATTACATGAATCAAACTAAGACATGAATGTTTTCTTGTACTAAGGTTTGGGATTTTTTTTTTTTAAATGCCTTTAATTTCCTCATTCTTTATTACTGACAGAGTGTGAGCTTGCAGTTCGTTGACTAATACGTGGTAGGCACGTTGAAAGGTATTTCTTTTGTCTTTTTAATCAGAAATTGACCTCATGAGAGTATTTCCCATAATGCCTATCAATAAAAAAGAAAAATTATGGACATGTCGCAACAAAACATAATGGGTACTGAAAAAAATTACTAATGAAAGAAGATAACAAAATATGCTGATAGTCACTTTACACATGGTTATAACTCCAATGACTTAAATAAATTAGAAATCATGAACCCCGCTTTCCTCCAGGTTCAAGTCTCTACTTTGATAAAACTGTTTCATTATTAAAACTGGTCAGGATAGTGCCTGCCCTTGAAACTATTTCACTTAAGACCATTTTATCCCATAAAATGTATTTCCAACAGGTCTTACTGAAAACATAATATTGTTGTCAGAAAGTTGTTCTGGTTAAAAAAAATAATTTTTGAGCAACTCTTAGTATTCAATGAAAAGAAAATCTATGATAAAAAAAAGATTAACCTCACTCAGCTTATAACTGGATAAAAATTCAAACAGTCCTCTTCTAAAAGACAGATATTAAAAAGTCACTTGTAGAGAATGATTTACAAATTGAAATACAACAACGTAAGGCTAAACAAGGGTGACAAAATACCAAAGCCTTGAAATTTGCATTAAATTAATCCCATGTTTGAAATCTGTTGTTTGACTGTGTTAATTTGCTTTAGCTTGATAAAACCAACAGTTTGAAATTAATTAATATAATCATGGAAAGAGACATACAACACATGGAGATGATGTAATAAAGTAGGTTAACTCTAAAAAGCCAATTCCTTTATTGCTTCTTTCATGAAGGAAAAACAAATATTTTGTGAAAAGCAGGACAAAGCAAATTAAGGAACATACTTGAAATGCATTAATAATGGAAGTATAGATGAGTTATTAGTATAAGCTTTAGTTTATCATTAGTCAAGAATTAAAAAATAAAGGATGCATATAGTAAAATTCTTAAACATTCCTGTAAGCTATGACAGAAAGTCCCATCTGCAATACAAAGTCAAATGCTTGCTTGTGGGCATTTTGCTATATCCTGTGACAGCAACACTCAACAAGTACCATTTCTGTCCTTTGATTTATGCTGTTATGTAACATCATTATCCTCACTATAAACCTGGAGAACTGAAGCAAAGAGTGGTGGGGATGGGAAGATCAGTGAGCCAAATTTTCCTTTCTTCATATAGCAACTTTGAAATCCTTTTCCTGCTGGGATAAACTCTGACTCCCTGTGAGCCTGAAGGCAGCCCCAATGCTGATGGAGCACTGTAATCTAGGAACATCAGCTCCCAGTCTCCATGTTGTCAGTCAGGTTCACTGTGCTCCTGAGGATCTGCTATCCTCCTAGAAGTTTGGTTTCCAATCAGAGTGCATGATTTTGCTTACATTTCTCTTTTTTTTCTCCATTCCACATAAACTTCCTTTGATCTCAAACGGTCCAGCATCTAAATGTGTTTCTTCTGCTGTATAAGCATGTCCCTCTGATTCTCCTTTTAGTCCATCACTTTTTATTCTTGCAAAAGACCTAAATCTTTTTTATCCTTTTTGAAAATGTCTCACTTGGTCCTTTTTATGACCCTTTGATCTAGTCATAAATTTTCAATTCTCCTTTTTTTTTTGATATATATATGGTTGAAGGAATCATCCAAACTTCAGCCAGTACTGTTAACCATTCATGACTAGGGTTCGCTCTTTCTTTAACAGATATTTTGTAAAGTCCTAATCAACTCACAGAAGTCTCCTAGCACATTGAAAAAGTTTACAATTTTATCATTAAAATCATTCACAAAGCAACATCCATGAAATCTCAGGGAAGAAAACAGAAATAATTTACAGTATATATACTCTTATTTAATGCCTACTAGTTATTATGGGAAGTAGTTGTTCCCAGCACATAGGCATTATTACGTATCAGATATCAGATATAGGCAATTTATATCATGGAACTAAAAAAATAATTTGTTAATCTTCAGTTTTAGATGCTAGTTTGGAAACTTGTAAATTCTTGTGTAAAAGATTAAAGTCTGCTTTTTTTTGGTTCTGTTATATCAGGTAGATCTCATTTTCCACACTTGTTTCTCTTAACAAAAGCATGTTACAAGCATCAAACCCTTTAAAAAAATCTCAGTTATTTTTATTAAGCTTCAATTTTAGCACAAAGTTGTGCCTGGGAAACTTCTGTCTTTTTATTATTCAAAACTTAACTATGTACTTCATTAATGAACCAAAAAAAAGTAAATCAAATTCCAAAACACAGACACTTTAGAACCATAAAATGTACCAGGTACTTTTTAAAGCCATAGTGTTTATACGGTTCTGACCTGCTTGTACCGTTGAAGTTTACCACAGTTATCTTGTCATCTAGTTCAAGAATACCAAATACACTTCACGGAATTGTTTTCTTCTCTATGTTCTACCAAAAAAAGCTTTTTACGAGCTCAGAATATCCTATCATGATCATTGCTCTGCCTCCTCTATAGCCCTCTTGCCATGTTTTAGCTTTGCTCCTTCAAAAAGCCCAGAAATACTGGTCAGACTAGAAATTTTGTATTTTAGAAAGATGCAGGTTACAGAGTTTATTCCAAAGATCTGTATCATAGAATCAGAGAATCATAGAATGGTTTGGGTTAGAAGGGGGCCTTGAAGATCATCTAGTTCCAAGCCCTCTGACATGGGCAGCGACAACTTCAACTAGACCAGGTTGCTCAGAGCCCCATCCAATCTGACCCTGAACACCTCCAGGGATGGGGCATTTACAACTTCCCTGGGCAATCTGTTCCAGTACCTCACCACCCTTACAGTGAAGAATTTTTTCCTGATATCTAAACTAAACCTACTCTCTTTCAATTTGAACCCGCCCCTTCTTGTCCTGTCACTACATGCTCTTCTAAATAATCTTACCCCATCTTTCCTACAAGTTCTGTTCAGATACTGGAAGGCCGCAATTAGGTCACCCTGAAGACTTCTCTTTTCCAGGTTTAACAATGCAAATTCTCTCAGCTGTTACTCATAGGAGAGGCGCTCCATCCCTCTGATCAACTGGTGGCTTTCCTCTGGACTTGTCCAACATGCCAATGTCCTTCCTGTGTTG
The DNA here is from genome assembly GCA_013396775.1 of Cephalopterus ornatus. Classification (NCBI taxonomy): domain Eukaryota; kingdom Metazoa; phylum Chordata; class Aves; order Passeriformes; family Cotingidae; genus Cephalopterus; species Cephalopterus ornatus. The sequence goes on from VZRE01002074.1 coordinate 50,652, forward strand.
GGGATCCCAAAGCTGGACTGAATACTCCAGGTGGGATTTCACCAGAGCAGAGTAGAGGGGCAGGTTACACTGCTTTTGATGCAGCTCAGGATAAAATTGGTTTTCTGGGCTGTGAGCACACACTGCCGGGTCATATCCAGCCTCTCATCCACCAGCACCCGAAGTCCTTCTTGGCAGGGCTCCTCTCAATCTGTTCATCTCCCAGCCTGTGTTGATATTGGAGTTGTCCCAGCCTCGATGCAGCAACTTGTACTTGGTCTTATTAAACCCCATGAGATGCCCACGCGCCCACTTCTTGAGCCTGTCTAGGTTCCTCCTGGTTAAATCCCATCCATCAAGTGCATCAACAGCACCACTCAGCTTGGTGTCATCAGCAAATTTGCTGCGAATGTGCTCCATCCCTCTACCTATGTCATTAATGAAGCTATTTAATAACACTGTTCCCAATATGGACCCTTGAGGGACACCACTCATCACTGATGCCCATTGTGGCTCTGGATGTGACCATCTAAAAAATTCCTAATGCACCTCATGTATATAAATAAGGTTGAGGAGAAAGAAGAATGCTGATATTAATTTAAAAATGTGAATAAGTAATAGTTACCACTTTTGCTGTCTTCTTTGGGAAGCTAGACTTGGGAGACACTGCTGATGTAAAGAACCAAAGAAGTCATCAGCTGCTCATTGATAAAACCTTTTAATTCACATGGGGGAAGAAATGTAACAAAGCTTCCTACGACTAAATGAAAAAATAAGAGTCTGTAACAGCAAATGAAGTTTTGGCAGGATACCAGATAAATAATTCTGTATGAAATCATGTCTGTTTAAGGTATTTCAACCAGTGGATTTACAGCAAGATGAAGAAGTTCCAAGATGCACAAAGCATGACACAGAGACAATCTTGACAATATCAGTATGTTAACACTTTTATCAACTGTTACTGTTACAGCAATGTACATAATCCTGCTATTCTGTCACATTAGTACAGGAGAGAATTTTAGACTCCATAACAAGTAGCACTTCAGTTTTAATGTAGACAGTACCATAGGCATAAGGCTGACAAGAGATATTTTGTTGTTGCCATCCATTTGGGTTTTTGGGTATATGCATTTGAGTAAAAGACAGGTGCAGATTGCAATAACAGCTCTGTCAAAGTTGTTCATTAAACAAGTAAATACAAACATTTCCCCCTCATATATCTTCTTATTTTAGACAAAATTCAACCTATATAACCAAGTATAATTTTGATTAGGAAGAGGTAGATGACTGAATCTCTATAACTACATCCTCGGCTAGCTTAACCACTCATCCTTCTAATAAAGATGCAGCTCAGCTTAGTGAGAAATTGTTGAGGGCACGTTCTTCTTCCTTCATGAGGTCCTCAATACTGGTACACTCTGTTGAAATATGTATTTGTACTTGCAGTGCTTATGACTGTTACCAAAATGACTAGTCTTCTTAAAAACCATAATTACGATGTAAAACATTAGTCACAGAGCTGACATGTGTCAAATGGCCCAGTCCTAAAAAGTTCTGAAAGCTACAAATCAGTGCTCAAAATTTCAATTAGAACCAAACCTAAAGTATGTCTACCATTCAATTTCATGATCTTTCTTAATTTTAAGAGTCAACTGCTGAATTTTGACTCATACAGTTAGAAAGAATTAACAGTTTCTGCACTTAGGTATGTGTGTTTATAAATATATTTAAAAACGTGTGTGTGACTGAGTGGACAAAAATTCCTCATTTCTTTTGTCTATAACATTACAGATATAATGATGGGAAATGTTTTCTCATGAGGGCTGTATATACAAATAGAATTGGCAAAATAATTAAGCTTTTATAAAATGTCATAGAAGTTTTAGTCACAGAACTGTGCTGAGAAGAAATCACGCACATCCGTTATATGTTTCAATTTCAAGATTGATGTCATAATCCCACCAAGAAAAGCACTGAAGTTAAAAGCAGGTTTCTTTTAACTTTTGATCAGAATCCAGATTTAAATCTTCCCAGAGTCTGGAACTGATGCTCTCATACTACTTTTTAGCAAGATAATTGTATTGGAAGTGTGGTTTTCTATGGAGTAGTATATCCTGATCAAACAAGAAAGACTGATAATAAATGGGAATACCTGAATGCTAAATCCAAATTCATAACAATTACATCTATATTGACATAATTTGAAGTTTGATACCTCGGAATATTCATGTTTTATTCTAAGTTTAGAATCAATGTCACTACAAACTGAAAAAATAGCATTTTTCATTGTCTTCAGAGGATCCAGTTGAGCATCTAAATGTAATGAGTTAGTCAACTTAAAAGGTACCTTATGTCAAACTCTTGACCCTAGAGTTAGAGATTTTACCATCACCAGACATCTTGTCAAGCTACTACTACACACTACATATGCAATTACTGATTCTTTCCAAGTCATGACCCCTTACTCTTGGTCAGAAGTTATGGCAGTCACAGGGATTTTACACAATAAGGCTCTGTCCAAAGGACTGGAAAATAAAAAGGAAAAGGACAGATCAATTCCAGGAAAAGTTCACATTGCTTGTTAAATTTAGCATTGAATATTAAAGATAATGTCAATGTGTGGGACTTCAAGAAAAGCAATCCAGGATATGCCTCATGTTATGTAGCATAGGCTAGACTAACGCCACAGGACAAAACTGATAAGGTCTTACAAAATGTCACTTCACACTGAATTTTATTTACTTTTGTTGACAATTATGCATGTAAAAATAACCTATTTAGGCAATAAGAATTTCTAAAGATGTGTCATATGTTCATGGTTAAATATGCTAAATGTCACATTAAAGCCGACATGGCTATGGCTCAAGGCAAAAACACTGTCAAGTTGCCTATGATCCAGATGTGGTATATGTCATCAAACCGATCGTTTCTGTTTGACTGTAGTTTATACTGCATAATATTGCTTATCAAATGTCCTGCAAAACGCTGCTTGCCATGAGAGAACTTTCCATCCCCTTTTGGTATTCAGTTATAGCTAACTCTTCATACAGATGCTGACAGACATTGCAGATATGTTTCAGTTAGTGCTAGCTTCCTTTTCATTGGGAAATATCTATCTATCTACATATATATGTACATATATTTATATATATGTGTGAGAAAACTAGAAGTAAATAAACCAGAATAAAATGACATTAGTATGGAAGTGTACTACTCAGAGGACATCATACTTCTACACTGTGTAGCCTTACTATAGTGAGGACACTTGTGAATGTGTGAGAAAGTTAAGATTTCTCCACTAAAGTCTTGTTAGACAGCTTATGGGATCAGCTGCAAGTGTTCTTTTGATGATATTTTTCACCCCCAGGCATTGACTTTGTCCTTTTATTAGCAGAGAAAATCAGTGCCAGTAAGAAATAGGTTTAAAGAAGCTTCAGTAGCAATTGAGTCAGAAGGCTGCCTCTGAAGAAAACCATTTTGAGTGGTGATTTATAATATTTTAATTATCTTTAATATATGGATTTTAACAGAGCTGGACGCACATTGCAGTTGTACTGGGAATCTGTACTTGCTGGCAGATAGCATAGGGGTTTTTTGCCAGACAGATTTCTATCACCACTCATAACTTTTTTTCCATTAAGTGGTATATTTCTAAACACTGTTTCAAGCATGTGTTTGCAGCATAAGTTATCACCAATAACTCTAGGAGTCACTCCAGCTCATTCTGAAAATACGTATTTTTCATGTTTTTATTGTTGCTCTAGATATTAATGACAAAAATAGCAAAAAGCCTTGATTTGGACTGGAGAGAGCCTCTGAGTAATAGTTGGTGTTACTCCCAGAGAAAACCCAAGAAGTATTTTTAACATTATGTCATAAAATGCTCTTCTGATTTCCCAAGAAAGAAGCTAATGTGATTATTAACTAGATTCAGAACACTTTTCTTCTAGCAGATCAGTTCTAATTATGGCCCTTCAAAGAGAGAACAGAACCAGGTAAGTGCCTGTCTCTTTCTGCTCCAAATGGGGAGGCCTTTTTGCTTATTTGGTTGAAGAGCAGAAGGTATACTCCCTTTTCTGTTACTGATGTAACAAGTCTGAAGGAGCTTTACGGGAATTTTGCACCCTTTCATTGATGTATTAGGCTGAGCCACAGTTCAATCTCTCTTGCCTAGGGCAAAAACAAGATTTCCAAGTGATATAACCAGAACTCATTGAGAAACCTTTGATGGAGCCACTGAGGCATAAGAAGAGAACTGCTTCCTGTAATCATGACCCCTCCAATCATAATTTATTTCACTAAAACAGAAATGGGTCCTGAAAAATATCAAAATGAATGCTCAACAGTTACAGAATGAAATGTTTTACATTAAACACCTTTTTGCCTAAGTAGGAGGTAATTACCCATATTGCACATTGTAATGGAAACTATCTTATTTTTTTGGCTTCCCCCACCTCCACCACATGAAAAATTTCAAATTTTGGACCATCTATTCCAAACTGGAAAAAAAAGAAATGTTGAAATCCAGTGGTCTTTCACAAAACAGATTTTCCATTCTCAATACATCAAGTGTTCTGCAGAGACCTGGAAGTGGTAGCTTAGTTCTGGTTTCTCTCTTCAACTGATAAAGTGGAAAGGGGATGAACAAGCTCCATTTAGTCCCCTAGGGAGTGTATTTAGAGCTCAGAGGTTGCCATGATGGCCTGTGAGGAGAGAAGAAAGAGATAGCTATCAGCCTGAGGTACTCAAAGAGCTGGTGTCACAAGCCTCACAGTTTTTAGTGCTAGGTAAGCATTAAGACCCAGTAGAGTGACTCATTTCTCCATATGGATAAGAAAGAATGGAGACACTACTTGTGTATTTTTGTGCCATTAGGATCAGAAACAATTTGACAGCATGCAGAAAAAATTGATTCTATTCACGTCTTGAATACTTTTGATATAAATTATTTCTTGTCAAATAATAAATGAAGTGCACTGCTCAAGTTAGTATCTGGGTGGTGCTTGCAACTCCACGGCCAAAACCTGCAAATCTCCAGCATACTCTCTGCCAGATCTGCAATGAGTAACTCACTAGTTCCATACAGTTTAGCCCTCTCAGCAGCTCCATATCCCTGAAGAACTGTACAGAAAAGTAGGTGGGAGGAAGCTTCTCCATTTCTGACCCCATCCCATCACTAGCATTCCACAAACATATACAGAGACTGACAAAAAAAGGACACTCCCACACATTTTTAGCACATTACCAAGTTTTACAACACAGAGTATGCAAGTCTAAACTTGCTAAACACCTTTTACAATTGCCTGTGAAGAAGTGTCTTATACTGTCTTCATAATCACTGTACATTTTCAGAGACAGTGGAAGACAAAGAGTCATTCTTACGTTATGTTTCTTCTTTGAAGTGCAATGTGAGATACAAATTTACTGGTTTTATAAGAAGGCACTGAAATAAGAAAACTAGGTAAATCATAAATCTGGAAACTGGTTTTCTGACAAAACAAGCAGGGTTTTAAAGTTAGGCTATTAGTACTGACTTCATGTGAATTATACGGTTCTAGATGAAGTTAGGATTTTGGCACTTCTGGGGCTAAAATTCATGAATAAAACCAGCAGAAGATTGTATAATAAGAAAGAATTGTGCTGATTTACTTCTGCATAGCTTCCCCAACTCTGCAAAAATAGTTCAGCTGACAACACTGTATGATTTTTTGTGTTGTGCAAAAATTGCAGAAAAGGTTATCTGGTTTTGATAAAATAGTATGTGCCTCCTAAGGGGAAATTAAATTATACTTGACAGCTAAGAAGTATCCACATGACAAAAAAAAGCAAGAATCAAAGCAAGTTGTAGGATTCTAGATCTCTTCCGAAAGAATTTTTGTCTGATTCATACCAAGTAGAGGTTGAAATCTTAGCTTTTTTCTGAACAGCTTCTATAATCTGTCTCCACATAGAATGCTTCAACCCACAGTGCCCCTTCTCTCTTGATCCAAGCATCTGGACTTGTTCTTATGCCAACAGACAGATTCTTCATCTCCTTTTGATTTCTGAGCATGATCGAGCTCAGATCAGCTGTGTGGGTTCAGTCCTTGATGGGTCCTTGTTTCTCGTGACTCGGTGCTCCCTGTCGTTTTTCCTAATACAGATAAAATCAATGTCTTCGCATGTCTCTTTAAGATTTTAATCAAAAAGTGAGGAATATTTACTGTGATGATAAGTAATAAGTCTTAGAAGATAGAGGAGGAGGTAGAGCACCGGCAGAGAATAGAACTAATGGTAAACTACTAGTTAAAGACAAGAAGAAGCAAATGTATACAATTAAGTTCCATCCTTACAGTCTCTGCCCAGACAGAGCATTGCCAAGCCAGATATATATATATTTCTTATTTGTTGCTAGTGATGAAATCTGGGTTACTGAGCTAAGCACTGCATAAATGGAGTAACAATGTTCTCATTAAAAAAGATCATTCTGTAGACAGAAATTGTAGACAGAAAAGCTTCAAACAAGAAACAAAGAAACCAAATGACAAAGCTGAAGTGATGTGCTCAAAGAAAAACATCAGTATAAGAGCTGAGGGAAACCAAAGGTTTTTCTTCTGTCTATTTTTTTACAGAAAGCAACTCTTCACTTCTGCAGATCTAATCTGAAATGTGCTGTTATCAGTTGAATTACAGCCATGGAGGTTGGCCTTGGAAAGAGACATTTTGATTTTGGTTCCTCTGTTAAGATCAGTTCTTGTTCCATTTTCATAGGCTGTGTTGTGTTTAAAACAAAGCTGGCTGAGAGGTCTTCCATAGTGTGTTCTTGCTAGAAAATGCCATTTCTTCTAAATCAGCTCTTTTTTATGAGAATGAACAAGCTTCAACTTGACACTAGGCTCTTGGCTATACTATTCTTGAAGGCATTTCATGTTTTATTAATAGTAATTCATACAGACTGGGGAGAGAACACTGATTGGAGCAATTGCCTTATGTTCACCTCCCTGATCTGCTGCTGTCAGCGCCGAGGTGAATGCTTTGACTAGCCAGCAATACTGGGAAGGGCTCCCTCCATCTCTGCTGCGGAATAAACTTCTTCTCGCTGTTTTTTAAAAATCTTTGAAAAGTCTTGTTGCTATCCCAAAATTTGTATGCCTCGTGTTCTAGTTGTACTCTCTTTCAAATGAAAACCAAAATGGACAGGTGCATTGCACGCCAGCTGTGCTGTTCCTCGCTGGCAGGATGCTGCCTATGGCACACTCTGCAAGATTTGCTTCTATCCCTCCAAATTCCCATTTCTTTCAATAGCTGGTTGTAGGGTTGCCACATTTTTATGCTTTTGAAAATCTCTGAGAGAGACTTCAACTCCAAATCCTGCTCCTTACATACATTTTGGGATGAGTTATTTTACCTACAAAGAAATGACAGTACATAAAACATCCCTAACAATCTCAATATCTGATTACATGTGTATTTTCTGCCTTTGGTCACTACCATATTAATGTGATATTCTGGCTGACCAAGCAATCTGATTTTGTAATCATACCCAGCATAATTTAAGCATAAATAGTGATCTGTCTACAAGATAGAAATTCAAAAGGTTTCTCCTTAAGTCTTAAAAATAAAATTAATACACCCCATTAAGGTTACAAAAGTTGAGTATTTTAAGCTGAAATTCTCATAGCGCTTCCTTGTTTGTTTTCTTAAATATGGCCAAGATTCTGCACCTGTTGAATTGTTTCTAGTATGAACTATGAACTAGGAAGAATAATTACAGGTTTTAACAAGAACTGATAGACAGCCATCGGCACTCTATTCATCTCACTGCTAAACAAGGGTCTCATCTTCCTCTGAGTGTAGCTTACGTGTATTGTGAAAAAACCTAGCTCATGTCAGTTCAATTTCTCTTTGGCTTTTAGTCAGTTCTTTCTTTCCGTCCAAAGATACAGACAGGGTATTTGAAAAGAACTAGCCTCTTCTAATAGCACCGGGTCATCTGTCTAGATCGCAGCAATGCCTCTAGATTTGACATAGGAGTTTTCACCCGTTGATTCTATCTGTAATACTACAAAGATTAGATCATGTTTTATGGCTTGCAGCATATACTACATCATTTATTTAACTGTATGATTGTTTTCATGCTTTTTGAACTAGCTTTAAGAGTAAGAAATTATAAAGAGTTCAGGAATAATGACTTGAAAAACTTTGCACCAAACAGCTCTTTCTTTACCCTAATATTTCCTCTCCATTCATGCTTTCATGTCCTCTTATTCTTATAGATTCTCAAGAAAATTTTTTTTCTGAAAAATATTTCCTGGCAGTGACTATGGGCTCCACAACAGAAGCCTTTTCTGGACTGCCTTGACAGAGGAAAAAAATAAGATAAGCCTATGTAATTTTGTATAATCTACAAAAAAATAAACCAAGTAATTTGAAGGTAAGCCAATGTGGGTTTTGAATCTTTGATTTTATATATATGTAAATAGGTTTTTATGTTTCTTGATGACTACTAAGTATAATCTAAATACACAGGGGTTTTTTTCTTTTTATTAGTTTTTTCCATTCTTAAGAGAAATGAACTGGTACAAATCACAACAAACTTTACAAAACACAGTAGGGAGGCCAGTTATTTAGAAATGCCAGTAATTGCAGAACAGATAGCACAACATGCAACTGATTCTGCAAATTTCAGCAACTCGCCCACCTTTGGGGCCTTTTAAAGAGGAATTAGCAGCCCTTCAAAGTGTACACAAGGCTTTGCTTCTAAGATAGCAACAGAAGTTCTTTTCTTCCAATTGATCTTTTACAGGCCATGGTGGATAACTTCACCATCACCCATTTCCTTACTCAGGATTTTTCCTTTTCTAAAAATACATGACTGCTATTAGGTTGTACACAATAACAGCTGAAAGCAAGTGCTGCTTATAAATCAGAAATCCCAGTCTGTAGTGAATACTAGTAGAAAGAAATGATGACTCTGTAGTCAATTTTTGGTAAGCAATTAAGAAGTCTACTGCATGAAAGAAAACCATTATTTCCTTCTCTTCCTCTCCTTCCCAACATTTGTTCTAGCCATAAACAACTTCCAGAGGTGGATAGGTTTGGTTTTGAAGCAGAGTAGGTCCTCGATTCTTTTATAACAATCTCTGTGGAGACCAGTCAAGCAGGGACTGGAGGCTGAAAAGTTACCATGAGGCTCAGCTGGTACAGAGAGCTTCCAGGAAATTTTTTTGTTAGATGTGAGGAGTGGAATTTCATTTATCAATTCTGGAAGTAGAAATAAAGCTGAAACTGAATACTAGAGGGATGGAAGACATCAACCCAATGGAGGGTGATGTCCCCACCTTCGACCTGGAAGACAGGCCAGCAGAGTGAAGGCAGGCTAAGCCATAAAATTTATCGTATCCTCCATCAGTGGTAGAGCTTTCCTCAGGAAAAGCAGTAATTGGCAGGATTTTGAGCACAGCCGCCTGTACGTCATTTACTAGTAAAAGGAAAGGCAAGTTCTCTGTGCAATTGAAAGTTGTAGTGTGACCTTTAGTCCAGCTATGCTAATGTCTTATCAAGTTGGTGGATATTATGAATAACAGGAGGCACAAATGATGAGTTTGTGAAACACCAGCCTTTGGGAAACCTTGCCACAGATCATCTGTATGGAGAACTGAGGATATTCCATCTCACGGTTCCAGCTTATTGTTGTCTTCTGTTAAGCATGCACAACTGCCACCAGTTTCAATAGCACTTGCATGCATTTAACTGCAGGGGAAAGCCTGTCCCTTCCCCACTGTGCTACAGCACCGGGCTGTAAACGAGACGGTCCTAAGGAAAGGCTACCTGAAATCTGCAGCCAAACTTTAGGACTTGTATCAAAACTAATATCCATCTTTGGTGAGAAACAGCTATTCAACCATTTTTATTGAGAAATCAGCCTGTAAAGCTGTCCATCTGATCCTGACAGATGTATATTGATGCCAACTCCTTCTTCCCATTTATTCTTTGTGCTCCTCATAGCCACTGTCATGTTATATTTTCCAGGTATCAGTCCCAGGTTACAGGTATGCTTCAGTGACTATGGACTGGCCTACAAGAACTGGCAGTACTGCGTACAACCAGCTCCCCCCTGGCTACCAGCCAGCTATCTGCAGCCGAGCAGCCAATGGCCTTGTGATGTTTGGCCATGCAGCCAGGATAAGCCAAAAGCATGTTCCCTATTACTACCTGCTGAAAACTTAAAGCCTGGCTGTAGGCATCCACAATTGTAGGAAGATTTCTGCTGTCATAATATTTAGACAACAGTAAAAACAACAAAATAGGGATACATCAGGCACCAGACACAGTGTGCCCATTCTGACAACTGCAGATCAAGGCTGATGCTAAATGAAGCATGGTCTCTGCTTCAAATGCAGTGTAGAGACAGCCAAGGAGGCAGGAAAAGCCATGGAGAGAAAACAAAGCCTTGTTGAATGAATTCAAATCAAAACAGAAAGCCAGACTGTGAGGTCTGTGTCTTTCTCATTACTCCCTAATAAACAGCATCATAATGGATAGAAAGGAAACACCAGATTGAATATGTTAAGAGAAGGAGCCTAAACTGTAAAATGGTCATTGCACAGCCTATTCAAAGCAAGGAGGCCATGCTTTTTACCTCCTCTAAAGTATACACAACTCCAGGCAGGTAAACTGAGCTAATCTGGCTCAAAGCAGAGTGGAAACAGGGGAATTAGGGTTTAGTCTTTTTTTTCTGATTCTATGACTTCATTTTCTCTCTTTTTTCTTTCATGTTTATTGGTTGAAAAGGGGATATTTACAGATAAGGAAGCTGTAGAGTCTTTGTAACTGTCCAATACAAATGAAACACCATTTACTGCAGAAATGCTATTTCAGGAAAAGCCTTTGCTGTGAATTTCCATAACTTAATTTCATTCTGTTGTATACTTCTGTGTCTCTGACTTTTTAATATAAAAACACCAAACAGTGTAAGAGCTTGAGTCCCTGAGTGAATTCCAAGAGAAATGGTTGCATTTACCTTTCACATACTATACTGATGAATGCAAACCTGCCTGGTTTTCAAAAATAACTCTCTTCTCAATTCCATTGAAAATGCCAACTTATGGGGTTTTTTTCACTTCAAAAGAAAGAAATGCAATTTTTGTAGCTGCTTATTATTGTTTTGAACTGGACTATTATTGGTTTATCTGGACTTTATGAGACAGCAGAACAGGAACTGAGCAGTGCCAACATTTTTTTCCTCTCCTTTTTTATAGATGTGAGGCTGTCAAGACATCACAATGTTAATGACTTCATTTTCCCAACACTCTACAGGAGTATTAGTAGCTCTTTAAATTGAAAACTAGGAAAGTGAATTTTAAAGATGTCACACGAATTTTGGAATCAAATTGACAGACAATATGATTTTTAAAGTTTATGACAAAGGGAGTTTGGATCAGTGAGCAGCACTGCTGACCTATTCTGTGTTGTTTCAAGGAAGTATTCAAAACTGATATGCATATTTAAAAGCTGTACATATTTTGACCTGTCTGTCAGACTTGTGCTATAACTGTAATTCCTTCACTGGTTGTTTTTTTTATTTTAAATGCATATTTGTAATTTACAGTTACCAGACATCTCACTCCAAAACAGTGTAGCAAATACTGACCTAATTTTACTCACAAACATAATCACGTGTGACAGCCACAGAGAAAAGAGACAATCCTGAAGAAGCTACAGTTGCTTAACTATGGCTTCTTCAGCTCTTTTCCCCCCTAATTCTCTCTTCTCTTTTCAAAGTAGGAAACAAGGTATGAACACGGTAGAAGTACCTGTAAAACTGATTTCATAGCAATGAAAAAAGTGACTATAGTGCTAGTAGAAAGATATTTTTAGAGTTTCCAAGCTTTGACTTTTTTCAACTTCTAGATTTTTATCCAAAGCCTATGTGCTCAGAGTAGCCCAGCCTGGCCTTTCAGCCTGAAGAATGGCAGGGAAGGTTTGGACGACCACATAGCATCAGCTCTGTGGTACCTTTGAAGTCTCTCTAACGCAGCATATCATTTCCCATACTGCCCCCTGCACAGCCCAGTGGATTGAAATGGCGGCAAGTGAGTATTGAAGACAAAATTTACAAGCTGCAGCAGCAGCAGATTGGGCAGCCCTTGACCTCATCAGCCTGCTCTTGCAGGTGAAATGAGCGTCTCAGATAGATAAATACCAAACAAGTGCTTGCTCACATCAAGTCAGAATCATCCAAAACCTCTGCCACTGCCAGTGCAGGCTGCACAATGCATGGCATCCTCACAAGGTGTCTGGAGAAGCGCTTTGCCCTGTACTCATCACACTATGGCAGCGCTCTGTGCCAACAGCAGGTCCAGCACTGCAGACAGCCTTCGCTGTAGGAGCTGCCGGAATAAGGATAGCATGAGGAACGCAGCTAGATGTCTGGAGGGCAAGAGGGGAGAATAGTTCAGGTCAGTAGCAAGAGCCAATTTTGTCCATGAAATGCTATGTGAATTGAGAGAGAGTTAAGATACAACTAGAAAAAAAAGACTCTGCTATAGCATTCGTTGATTGAGCTATTACAGTGGTGATAATGATTATAAAAATTTAATGTAATTACTAGAATTTTTTACTGGGTTTTCCATTCTCTTAAAGGCTCAAAACCATTCAAATATAGAAATTGCTTAGAAGAAGAATAGTATGCCTAAATTATACTTTCAGTAATCTTCTTTCTTAACTAAGAAAAAAGTACCTACAAGGGAATAAATAGATGAAAGCAGGTTCAGACCAGTGCCACCAAAAGTACCACCAAATTAACTCCTCCAACACAAGAAACTACACCTGCAAACTAAATGTCCCTTCCTGCTCCCTCTCTCCATTTTGGCTTGCTGGCCTCTGAAGCCTTGTGAGACAACTGTGTCTTGAAGATGGATGCCTCAATACATCCACAGTTGGCTTAGAATCTACCAGTCTTTTCCTGTCTTGTAACTCTGTGAATTTCTACTCATATTTGGATGATATGTAAACCCTTCAAACACACTCTTCAGCTGAGCTGAAAAGTAAGTGTGGAGTGTGGACTCTCCTCTTCTGCCTAATCAAATCCTTGAAGTGTTGAGTACTTTCTTTGCAACTATTTCTTCAGACCTACCACATCTGACTTTCTAAAGTTTAAGTTTCATTAGCTACTAAGATCCGGACTGCAATATGGCCCAGCATAGGCACTTGCTTCATCTGCTGCACCATTCAAAGAAATAAAATATTCAAATATTCATTCTGGTAAGCATGATTATTTATGACCTCCTCACACTGACAAAAGGAAGGGATGCCATTTGTCCCAAAGTTTGATGACAAATATGAGAGGAAATATATTTTAAACTAGTGACAGATATGAAAGGACAGCATATTCCAGGTGAATAAGGAGTAGGCAAAATGCCTCCTCCTTTCAGATATGTTTCTACAAGTTCTTTTTCTTTTTTTAATTCATGATGACAAGCATATACTGAACCTAGCAGATAAATATTTTACTTAGATTTTATGCTGTCACTGACATGTTTCCACAGCAAGAATCAAGTCTGCTCCTTATTTTCAGGGGCATGCCAAAGCAAGTGCCAGCCTACACAGCTCCACTGTGCAGAGGGCAGAATTCTCTCTGATGGCTATCCCTGGTAACTACAGCAGGACAGAGCTACAGCAAATACCTAAAGACTTGTCAATTTTGTAGTCTAACAAGTCAAATGCAGCCAGTACAAAGGGGCAGTTTCCTATATGATAGCGGCATTTTGATATTCAACAGCCTGCCAGTGGGGAAATTACTTCGGCTGCAGGAACTGGGTAAGCAGGCTCCTCCTGCTCAGAGCCATTGCTGTGTTAGCAGAGCTGGGGGCAGTCAGCACTGGCTCTAGACTCACATGCTTTTTACCAATCTTGTTATTAACCATAGCTGCATTTTACCAAGCCTCAAAGAGGATTTGCATTAGTTATTAGCCAATGCTGAATTATTTTCTGAATCGATCTGAAATTTCAAGGTTTGATATAGCAGTTTATAATGTTACTGGATAACATTACAAAACATGTACTAGGCTGCTGTGCAGATGAGAATTTATAGTAATTTGATCCAGAAATGTGATTCTGCAAATTTAAGAACAAAAGTACGAATAGGAGGTTAGGGTACAGGGACTCCTCAATTATGTAAAATTACTCTTTACTGTTGTAATATATGAACTGGTAACTTGCAGGGAGTTTTGTCCAGATTACTAGCCATTTCAGTAACAGTAGAAAAAGGCATTTTTCTAGAAAAAGCATCACTGGGTATTGCTGCCAGCAGAACTTTTGTGCTTTTCTCTTTAGAAAAGCAGCACCTTCAGCTGTTAGTGCCAGGTACTTTTCATCCTCTTCTTAGCTGTTGACTCTTATCCTCATCTTCTTTCACACACTCTTGGAAACTGAATACAAGAAGTGCAGTTCCCAAGAGACCAGTGGCATGATAATAATCATCTCTTTAGTAAGATGAAACAAAGGTAGAAGACAGAGTCACTTGCTGGCTCTGTGTTAGGCACTGCTAAACCACATCTGCTTAATCTAGAGAGCTTCCAGTCAAACAAAAAGCAGGTTCATATGCTGCTGATGCAGAGCGAGATGAATCACAAACTTTTCTGGCAGCTTCCTTTATCTTGGCATGGCCCAAGAAATGCCCAAATTATGAAATAATTGGAAGCTAATTTTCTTTGAAGAGAAGAAAATTATCGGGGGGTATTGTGCTGAAGAACAGAAGCAGTGTGTTGCTGTGGTTCAGGTGTTATATGCACAGTCAGTGCTGCACCTTCCTTGGAGATTTGAAGAATGACAAATTCACCAGGTGAACATCAGCGAGGCAGTAATATCTGATGTGCTGAGCAGATGGGATCAGTGGAAAGACTGAGTGCTCCACTGTGGTGGGCAGTGGGGAACACTCTAGTGACAAGAGCAGTCTGGTGTCCAGTCTATTGATACTCCACCAATAGCCTATCAGACAGTTTACTGAGAGATCAAGCTGTATATAGGATTAGCATATGCAGTATAAACTTAAGCTTTGCAAATGAACAAATAAATATGACTATGGCTAAACTGCCTTGCAATGTTAATGCTTTTTGTTTCTACTTTCAGTGATTTGTTTCCTCAAATTTGTTTTGGTTCTAGCTTGACATTAGGATCTTGCAAACCGTTCTTTTAGATCCTTGGTATGGGAGACTTTTTCAAAGCATTTTGCATTTAAAGCTTCAAATCAATGGGAAACAAATGTCTGTGATGCCACCCAGACTCAAATTCAAATACTTCAATATAGTGCTACAAATTCCAAAGAACAACTGCATTTTGTCAACGCATTTTGAAGGAGTTTTTTTTAAACTGATTTTGAAGAATAAAAAATTCTGCCATCTATTTTGTGTCACTTTCAACATCTGTACATTTATTGATGTTTTCTATGAAAAAAATTATTTTTTACCTTTTTTTTGAGTGACACAAACTGCCAGCTAGACATCATACTGTGGTATTTCTAACATCGACACTTAAAAATTATGTGTATGCAGTTATGTGTGAATTTACATGAATGTGAGCAAAGAGCTACATTAAAATGGCAATCATAAGCAGAGGAGTAGACATTTTGGCAATGCTTGTGAATCATTCTGACATATTAAGGAAATTGTTCAAAAAAGTGTATATAGGCAATGGACATGAGTTCAAAAAACTCATTTTCTATTGACCAATATCTGTATGTAAATATTTAACACAAGATTTTTTTCTGGCTTGTGTTTTCATCACACAGTCCTCCTCCTCCTCTTTGGAATTATTATTTTTCCAATTCAGGATTCTAAGCAGCTGCCCCATGCAGGAAAAAAAGTCTCTCCTAAAATAACAATTTGCTTACTCTACATACTCACTATATATAATAGCTCCTGCAAAATTTTAAGGAATTTATTTACCTGTGAATTGCTGAATAAACTGTGTCCACACACAAAATCTTCCCTTTGATTCCTTTCATTGTGCAGCTGTATCAAACACAATGATGACGGGAGCTCTGGAGGACAAAAAGAACTGATGTTTCAGGGAGCCCAGAAAGATTTAGTGGTAATAGACAAAATAAATAAATGAAAAGGCAGCCCTTGGTGAGATTTCCACATACATACATTCTGGTTGCTGTCAAGGTGGCAGGAGCTGTGTTTCTGTTTGAGAATTGTCTTTTGCCTTGTTTGACCAGGGAGAAACCATTCACAATTCATATTAGAAGCTCCTGAAGCTCCCTTTTTCTCACCTCAGTAACACCTGGGAGGCTATCATGATGCAGCTGTAGTAAACTAGGCTCTATACAGTACTCATATGTAAAGGTGCTACTCATTATGCACCAATTTTCAGCTCAAATGCTTAACAAAGGTAGCACTTTTCCAATTTTAATTTTCCTTTCCGCAGACAGTTGTGGGCCAAACAAACCTCTAATAACTCTAAATAACTCTAAATTCTGGAGCTGAAATGACAATATGATACTAGTATGCTTGCATTTTTTTTATGCTACCTGTTGATTTGAAGGTTTTGGGGTGAAACAAGCTATGTAGAGAAGCATTTCAGATGTGTTCTTCCTCCTACATTTTTAGATTTAGACAGAACACACACCTCTTTGCTGCAGAACTTAATCCCTTCCCATAATGCAGGGACTTTCAGGAACTCCTTGCCAGATCAGGTTGCTGATAAAAGCATGCCAATACCACAGGGCTCTGCACCAGTGCACCCTCATTGTCATTTTCACCTACATCTAACAGGTGATGAGGAGATATGGAGAAAGTGATGAGGAGATATGGAGAAAGTGACTCAAGTTTTCAGAGGGACCTAGATTGCTCTTACTTCAAAGTCTCGGTAATGTAGGCTGGGATAAAGACTATAATGAGCTTATTCAGGAGCCTTAGTCTCTGAACATGTCCTGGATTAAGATCTCAATACAGACAATTTTCCTTCATGCTTGTATTCAGCCATTTTGCTTACTGTTAATTAAATAATAGCTGTATTGGCTATAGAGTAACAGAGTGATCTGTGACCAGTCATAACTTTCCCTTGAACTCCGAAGAAAATCTTGAAAGTTCAGCCTCTCTGCTTTTGAACTTTATTTGCACCAATGTTTTGCTCATTGGTGGCTCAGTCTCCATACCACAATCTCCAGCCAGCCTCCAAAGAACAGCATCATCAGAGAGAACCACTAGACCACACACTACAGAAGAAACTGTGGAATTAGTTCTAATTTAGTGGTTCCACTCCCTGCATGCACAAAAGGAATTTAAAAAAAGATATTGCCTTACAGTTCTGTTAACTAACAGTAAGAGATTAAAGGCTAGTCTTTCCTCCCTCACTGAAAATAGAAAGTTTAGCAATCAGAACCAAAAAACACTAAACCGTCAAAAAGGAAGTACATAAACAAAATTCTGAATTATAAGCCACATGTCCTGTATGATAAAGCTTAAGAGACCATTTCAACATGTGTAAGACGTTGCTGAGCTTCTGGAGAGGTGACCATCATTGTACTGTACAGTACTGTACTGTACTATTCCACCCCTAATCTCTCTCTGCCTTTAGCACTGCTGCAAGAAAAGACTACTTTTTATTCATGAGATTGTTTATGCCCGCTACCAGTGCCAGCTGGAATCTCCCCAGGGCAACTGTGATTCCTCCTTTATGTCACCTGTAACAGTAGGGCATACAGGTGTAATTCAGTAGAGGACTCTCAAACCCCAATCCAGCCAGGTGTCCAATATTGAAGTGAACTTTTGATTTCAGTCAGGAAAGTTAAGCAAGTACTGGCTTTCAGTGAGTGAAAATTCCTTCACTATTTTTTATCAAAAACACACTAGCCTCAGCACACCAAAATGGAAACACTTCTGCCATATCATTTGTGACAACATGTTTCAAACCATCTGCATAGAAAACTGTCACAAAAACAACAGGAAATGAAAGCCCACTGCTTACCCTTCACTGAATTATTAAGACTCAAAAATATCTGTGACAAAACAAGTTGGTCACTCAGTCCCCTTTGCCAGACACCCCAAACACAAAGCATTTTAAAGTACACACAGAGTTTAGTTTATCAGCACAAGAACCATAAGGTAATCTAATGTGGGACCTAAACTGCCAGCAAGCAAGAAACAAATGGTAAGAAAGTGTGATTCAAAACACCATGAATCTAGCCCAGATTGTAATTGAAACAGCAGCTTTGGTAGTTTTCAGTAAAGCTGTGCAGACTGTGTATTCCTCTTTTAGTTGTCCTGGAACACAAGACGTCACAGCATTGCACCTTTGGTTTTCCTTCTTCCTTTATTGTTAGCAGTGCTCTTCACAATAGGTGGCCAGGTTGTGATCCATGAGGCTTGGAGGTGACCAGTAAATCCACTCAATCCAATATCTCTTAAATTAGACCTTTAATGAACAAACCCAGCAGAGAAATGGCTTAGAAACCTGAAACAATTGCATAAAAGATACCACAGCTGCATTTTTTTTTTTTGTCTTTCTTTTCTCTTGCTTGGGCAGAGGCCAATGTGTGTGCCAAAGGCCCCTTTCTGTGCAGAAGCCCCCAAGATAATCTGGCTGTAAGTTAACAAGCTGAATGCAAGGGAAAGTTTCAGATTCCCCTTTTGACTAAATGGAAAGGCTGCACACATTTTCCACCATGGTTTGTTTATGATGTAAACGATGGCTTAAGCATTGTTCTTCATTGAAAATAGTCCAGCTGCCCATAATCTGGCATTCATTTTCAGTGCATATTTTGCAGCTTTAAAATGCATTCTTGGCAGGAAAGTTAGAAGTTTTAGCCTATGATATTAAAATCTGTAACTGAACTTGAGTATGGAAACATTTTTCCAGGTCTTCGGTCTTCACTCTGTCCCATTTTAGGAAGCTCCATTTTGGTCCTGGATCCATAAAAATGTTGCACTTGAGCTTTCACCAGGAGTAAAGTGCAACATGGATCCAGCAGCATTAGTCTTCTGAAGCCACCTCTGAACATCAGGAGAGCCTCTGGCTTGTTCTGTCAGTGTGCATCTTTGCAATTGCTCTCCCAGTTTATAAACAAATTATCTCATCTTCTAGTTGGACTTCTGTATTATTTCTTGTTAACACACTGTAAATATTTGTAATTCTTAAAACATTTAACCTCCAATTTTATGATTCAGTGTAATCTTTGCATACTTACGCCTAACCAATAAAATTAAAAGGAAAAAGCAAAAAGAAAGTTACTTCTATGGTGCTAATAATGACTAAAGTTGCTAGTACTCTGAATGCAAGTGCACAATTTAGAATCTTCTGAAATACAACAATAAATACTTTAAATGGCAGATTTATCTCCTTACCAATGTTGAAATTAACATGGATTTCAGATACTCAGTGTAAATTATGGTTTAATTAAACGGTATCTTTCATTTATGGCTGTGAACAATAAAGTTCCAGACACACACACCACTACACCTAATTACACTGCTCTGAGGAAAATATATCTGGAAATCATTGCGCTATAATACTAGCCCATTTCCCTCCCTCACGACACTTATAATGCCAGGCCAAATTCTCATAGAAAGAATTTGTTTACACAAAGTTTGGACATACTATAGTTCAAAGATCCAGCAACAGAGTCCTGAAAAATCTCAGAGAAGATATTGTATTTCTAGTTTGAACACAATGCTAGTATGATGTGTCAGTCTTCTCATAAAAAACTCTATTTGTGTATGTTTTATTGAAAAGCCACTACACTGCCATACCAAAAAAAAAAGCTATTAAAACTGGAGCCTTTGTGAGTGTTGCATGGCAGTTATGATGGAAATAACCATTACATTCTGGCCCAATACGTGCAATATTATTACTCTTTTTAAGAAGGGAATAAAGTATCTGCTGAAGGCAGCCTGCTCTGACAGAAGTGAAAGAAGAGGCAAGGTTTACCCATTAGTACATCATTATTTTTGGATTTTTCTTGAGTCTGTAAATGAACATTTGGGCAGTTTTCTGATCCAGAGGTGATTGATGTTTACTAAGAGATTTCTGTTGGCTTCATTAAGCTCTACGTTTAGTCCTGAAGACAGAGTAAGTTTTGCCAGAAGTTAGAGCCTTGTTGGTTTGGTTTTTTTCCCTCTCTCTGCAGCAGCTGACTGAAATAGACTGAAAGACTAAGTTTAATAACTAGTTAATGCAATTTTTGATTTGAGTGGATTTCCAGCAGCAGATAATTTTATCCCACTATTCTTTTCAGCAATATCTTTGATGCAGTATTGTCTCCTTTGATTTCACCAAGTGCAAGTGACTTCATTCAACAGACATAAATTAACAGGGTGGAGATCAAATGTTGATACCTACTGGTATCAAACGAGAGCAGGGCTCAGACTCCAGCTCTCTGGTCATAAGCACTACGTGCATGTTGATTCATCCACTGGCATGGACCTGGAGTGGGGCAGCTAGCTTACAAGGCAAAGAGCACGAACATGGGAGGACTCAGGAGCCCTCACTCCACTCCTGCTGTCACAGACCCTATGAGGGGGCCTGTGCAGCCTGGCCCAGGAGGCTTGCCCCTAGGCTTGGGCACTCTTGCGAAAAACAGTGTCTTACCATGCAAAGGATTGAAATTTATGCTGGGTGTGTGACACCAATAATGCAGGGGTCTCCACCACAAACTGACGTCAAGAAACACCTCACCCTTAATCAGAGATAACCTCAAAAGATTGTAGTTTGATTTTACTCTAATCATGACTGGCAATTTAGTTTATGAAATGTTCAAGATGTAAAATGAGGTTTCAGCCTGGCTTAGCCACATAATGGGAAAACAAGGATAATTTAGCATTTACAAAAAAGCTTGTCCAGTTTTGTTTCCTTCTACCAACATTAGCCAGGAAGGTTTGCATCTTGCTTGCATTGCAGAGTCTGGAGAGCAAGAAGGATGGAAAGGTTCCATATTTGGCCTCTCTTTCTCACCACGCAGAAAATCAGTAATGGATCATCCAACTTCCTTCTCTTTGAAACCATTGTACTCTGCCAGGAAAATGTACTATACTAGTGTAAACACCAAGAAATAGGACGAGAAATCTATTTGATACTATATATTCCATGACCTTTATGGACGCTTTCCCATAAATACCAGATAGACAGTTGAATTCTAAGCTTATTTTGTGTATTGCTTTTAACTTACTCCCTCCTACTTCACTTCGTTCATCTCCTGCTGCTGTTACTCTTTAAAGTCTGTTTGACAACTTCTGTTCTGTTTTCCTTCTCTACACTTTTTGTGCATAACTGGATTACTATTTTTTCAAGCATTTGAGTATTTTTGCTGTTCTCTTTTTTCATCTTGTTATAATTCCCTAGATTTGGTTTCATTCTCATAGTTCGGGCAGCATTTGGTTTCCTAGTTGGCATTTTTTCTTGCATCACTCTCTATTTCTTCTCTTCCTCACTCTTATTCATCACTCCACACTCCTCCAAAGGCTAATTCCTCATTCTGAGTTTTATTCCAGTATCTTTTCTCCTATATCACCACCCTATCACACTGTGTGTGACTCTCAGAAGTTGTAAAGAGGTACATTTTCTTCAATATTACATCACATCTGTATTGAAACTTCCACAGAGTGCCATTTCTTCTAATAACAAAGGGAAAAAAGGATAAAAGTTTATTTTGAATGGAAACTATATTATTTTAACTGTACCAGATTCCTTGGAAAGTATAACCAGCTAATATCTGTGAAATGCTTCCAGCATTAAGAAAGAATGCCAAAACTGAAAAGTGTGGGTTGAACATGAACATATTTGGAGATGCTCTGTAATAATTACAAATGCTGGATGCTGACCTGCTCATTGGAATAGTTACTGCACAGATAGATTGGTGTTGTGTATTAGTTGGAAAAAACAGCTAGGACAGAAGAAAGTAAGACAGATAAGTCTCTTTTCTTTAGAAAAGGGAAGATAATAGGACAAGAAGGAGCCTAAGTAGCAAGGAAGAGTAGCGGTTTTAACAGCAGCATGTTCTCAAGTAAGAGAATTACTCTGGGAACTAGACTGAGACAAAAACACCCTTCCTTTTGTTGTCTGATGAAGTCGACCCTGGATCACTACCCTGGATCTGGTCAGGACCCCACTGTGGTTACAAAGACCTAAAATTTAATCAAGCAAGTACCCCATCAAGTTAAAGCTACGAATGTGTGTCTCTTCAGAACCAGAGGGTTATTTTGCAGTGGCTTTTGTGGTTTACATCTGAGTCGATTCAAAAGCAAAATCTCATAACTTTAGCTGACTTATGCCTCTGAATATTTAAAATATTCTGAAGTTCTCTGAAGTAGTTTTAACATTGTTTTTAAGCTTTCTTATTAGTGAAGAGTGGTCAGTGCCCTTCCTGCATGAAATTTCCCCTAATCTCAGGCAAAGAATTTCTTTGTTCATGCCAATATTCCCTCTCCATGGACAGAGCATGAAGATAAAACCAAAAAGAAATCAGCCTTTGGAAAAAAAGACCTCTTGAAAAAATATTGTTAAAGAATAGTTAACAGAGCACAGAAAAAACATGTGAGCGTACTCCAGCCAGAGTTATGCATATTTTTCAGATTTATAATGCCTTCTCTGATGAACCTTAAAAATCTTGGTTCTCCATTAGTATCCAGCCTTTGAGTCAGCAACCAAGAGGGAATAATTCAGAACTGACATCACAGGCAACTTCACAGTTTAATGTCAACGGATGACAGGGAAAGGAGAGACTTGCATCAGGTTTTCATCAAACTGTATTTAGAACTTCTCATGGGTTTCTAAACATAGGCCTGACCAGTCTCACATTTGGCACCAAGTGTAACCTTTCACAGTCTGCTCTGGAAGGGATTTTTGTGACTTGATTTCTTCCTTGTCAGATGCTGTAACCCTTTTTAGGTGACTAATGAATATTTTCATCTGACCTTCCAATCTCCAAGTGTGTTACATGCCAAAGAATAATAGGGTAGGGGAGAGCATGTTGCAAAATAGATTATTTCATTGAAAATCAGAATCCCTCACCAAATTTCACTTGTATTAAATGTTCTGCAATATGCCAAAAAGATCAGACAGGCAGGCATCAGTATGATTAATTTCACCACTCTTTCTTTTTCTCCCTCAAACTGACCATTGAGGCCACTAAACTGGTGTGCATAAGCACACACATTGCATGTATTAACTGAAGTGTTTGTCAACAAATCACGCTCCTTTTTCCATTAGCTGGTATTTGGTCAGCCATCTTTAGCTATTATACAAGAATTAGTGTCAGATAACTGGTTTGCTTTTGCACCTTCATCCATGCCAGATTGAAATGGGTAAAGAAGATTCCCAACAGAAAAGTGGTTTTATTTGCAAGATCTAGTGCACAGATTTTAGTTTATTAGATCAAAATCCCCTTGAGTCTATCTTACATCCAGAACCATTTAGAATAATTCTAGGTTTTGGATCTATTCTCATCTAGGATCTTACTTGTAGATTGTGACTAATAGGTAGCCTTCATATCCAGTACCTGCCCACTGGTAATACAGTTATGAATGTCACTGATACCAGATAAAGCTTCCTTTACATTTCAGAGAACGAGTCATAAGCTCAGTCCACTGAAATCTCATGAAAATTTTAAGTAACAATATTAAACTAGTAAACAGCTCAGGTCCAGAATAAAGGTTTGAAGTGTGCATGAAACTGCTTTGTACTCCACAGTACAAAGAACACCTTTTTTTTCCACAGCTGTAAGTATAATCCTATCTCCTATTTAAAACATGCAGTTTATTATCCCACTTTTTCACTTACATTTTTCTATAAGGTCTCTTAATCCATTTCACTGAAAAGGGGATTTAGCAAGTGTAGCATGTATCAGATTTCCTGATAGGCAAATGGATTTTCCGGGGCTTTTTTCTTTCATTAGTAAATGCAAAACTATTTCTTTTTGAAACCTTTCATAAGTGGGGGCTGAATGAAAAGATTTTCTTTTATTTTTTTAACTACTGTATAAGAACCTTGTGTCTACAAATGTGTTGGAGAAAGATCAGAGAAATATTCATGTAGTGTCATGCATTATGTACAAAATTTCTAATTGATTAATCATACATTATACAAACCTGTCAAACATCATGTTAAAATATATCCCAGAGTTTCAAAAATGATGAATTATTATTAATTCTTCCGAGGTTCCCAAAACAGGTAAAAGATGATTGAATTAATCTTCATGATGATTATATAAAACAAGCAGTATTTCACTTTGAAAGACAAGAATCATTGTTTTCTTCAAGGACTTCTCAGTTTGAACCTTCAGTAATAAACTTCCTGGTATGGATTTTTAAGAGGCATCAAAAAGCTAGAGACTGCAGTACGTCAGATAGACTTGTACATGTTATCCCCTGGCAAGGAAAGAAACAGCCTTCGTGATTACTTGAACAGGCACCCAAAAACCTGACAGAATTAAAGTTCTTTATTAACTTCAGTGAGTTTTCCAACACCAGGCAAGGACCCTGACACATCACAGCTGAGAGGTCTAGCCACCCAACTCCATAACTCAACTGTGAAAATATCATTTAGAGTATCCTACACTATATTCTAGGGCTCAGAAACTTTCATATTGGTCACATCTTCTTTTTAATAGTTCCTCCAAACATTACATAGTGTTTTATTGTGAACTATTACTGTTTACTATGTACCTACATTTTCTCTCTTCTTTACACATGGTCTTCTTGCTTCTTACAATAGTTGTACGGCAACTTCATTACCTGGTGGCTCACAGAAAACTACACCAAGAAACACAACCGAAACCTGCTTCTCTTTGGCCTCAAGGTGCTGTCTCTGCACATGTGGAAGTAAGGAATGGAAACAGCAGTCTACAAAGGAGTCTTGACAATCTGATTCTGCCTCCTGTGACAGTTTCAGCTGTCAGGTTACCAGGGTAAGGGGAAGAGGAAGGAAGGTGGAAGAATTAATTTCAACTCTCCTTGAAAATTTCCTGTTACTCAGAGAAGCTGTCTCAGCTACAAATTTAGAGTTCATAAATTCTCAGTCACACTTGCTGGTGACTTCTGTAATTTTGAACACTTCAGAATCATCACCAAACAGCAGCACATCTGACAGTGTTCACAGGAGAAACATACAGAACCACAGCAAATCTTCTCCGATTTGGCCACAACTGGGAAGCATCTGTCGCAGGGCTGCAAATCTTACCAAAAACATTCACAAGGCTGGAAGGCTGTAAGCCCTTGGAGGTATTCTGCACATCTTAAAAAACTCAAAATGGGGGAACTCTGGGGGAAATTCATTGGCAAGAAGTGAGAGTGGTTCTCCAGGTGTCCTCTGAAGCTCACTGAGCAAGCATCTGTGTCCCAGCACAGTTTGGGAGCTGTACTTCAGATGTCTTTTAGGCTTCCTTCCTCTCTCAGCTCTTCTTCCCTAAGACATTCCCCAGGAGGAAATGCTCAGGAACAGCTCAAATGCAACACAAATTTCAAGAGCTATAATTTAGCTATATCTGCTCTTGTAGGCAGTGCACAAAATGATACAAATGAAATAACTGAATGCAAATAATGAAGGCTGCTATTTTCTCCATCGGGAGGTGTCACACCCAGTCCCCCAGCTGACTCAAGCAGGGGGCCTCTCCACAACAGCTGAAGTTTTGCAACATCTTCGAAGAGAAGGGCTGCTCCACCTCATGTTTTGGGCACCTCCTCTGTGCGGTATTCACAAGAGAGAGTAATTTCCACCTTCAGCTCTAGTCAGCACAGCAGCTGAGCTGGAAGAGAGCCATACACCTGCAGATGTGCAGGGAAAAAAAATCAAAAATCGAAAGAAAGGCCAAAAGCAACTTATATTTACTGATAATATTGTGCTTGTGGAGTACCTGATTAATGCCCTTAGAAGATTCATAGCAGACAGAGTTCAGGACAAGCTTAATTTAAATGTAGTTCACAGTTCAACATAATTAGTAGGAAATAATGAAAAGACTCCTGGTCTGAAATTCAGGGACTTGGACTGGTTTTGCATCACTTCACTGAATCACCCGTTTATAATTTGAAACCTAACAACCTGCTGACATTTTGATGTCTCTGTAGTTATTTGGGGACTTTTTATAGCTCTGAGGAATTCTGCCTAACCTTTTTCTCTATCCTTCTTCTATTTCTGCTAGCTTTCTTCAGCAGGAAGATATTCTGCTACAGTATATTCTTGAGCCTCTGCTTCAGCAAAGGCTTTAACACTTGCTTTGAAATAAGCCCATACTGAAAGGCTTTGTCTTACATTTTGCACATGATCTTGTAGTTGAGCATCAAAACTAGTTTTCAGGTAACTTTTCAGATTACTTTAGATAATACACGCTGTCCAGTGTTGGTTTACGCTTAAAATCTCTAAGCATTTTTATCTGGAAGAAATTTTTTACTTGAAAAGAAGAGTTAGGGTTTGTTGTGCCTATTCATTCTTTATTTGGTTTTGGTTTTCAATTTTTAACTCTTTCATGACATGGAAAACTGATAACTGGAAGTTTTTCCATAGCTTTTGGGGAAAGAAATAAGAAGAAACCCACACTGGTTTGGAGACTAGAGGAACCAGTGTAAAGTTTTAGCATGCAGCATATGCATTATCAAATTATAAACCCTATCAAGCATAGTTTTGAGAGTGCCACGGCAGAGTAGCATTTAACAGAATGGGGACAAAGTGAATTGCTATGAAAAACCCACTGAGCTAAAGCTGTATGGGAAACTGGGCTGCACAAAGACTGCTTACACAGTTTCTTTGTTCTAACTCTAGGGTCACTAACTTAGATTTGGCTTCCCAATAATTAAAACTTTTTCTAATTATCCTCATTAACTATACCTTCTAATTCAAAAAATGTCCAGCTTCAAAGATGATGATATAATGAGGGTAGAGTGTGATAGACACGTTTGTTTCCAGGTACCCTGGAGGAATTAATATGTGTTTATACTCACTTTTGCCCTGTTTAGGTCTTATTCCACTTCCTCTGAGGTTGACTTTCTCTGTGTCTGTGATGATAATCAATGATAAAGGCAGGCTACATGCAGTTCAGCTGCAGACTTAAAGAGTAAAATATAGAGAGCAGGAATGCACACCATAAAAACAGTTTCTATGAAGAGTGTTCATATAATACCATCTCTGTCATTTTCTGCTCTCCTCATTTCCCCAGGGAACAATTATGTTTAAGAATAATCCCCTGTCTTAGCATATTTGATCAAGGAAAATTAAATTAGCTGCTTCCTTGGCTACAGTTCCTAACATTATTGTGAAATTCTTAATGAGGGGTCCTCAAAACCCCTTCACCCATCTTGTTAACTCAAAGTCCATGCCTTATAACTACAAACCACAATAGCCAAGAAATGCCAATTAGCAAAAATGCCTTATTCAGAGAACATGCACAACTGAAATATTAGACATAGATAATTACTACAGTGGCTTATATTAAGATGGAGTCTTCCCATGTTACAGACATACAAAGTAGGTAGTATTGCTTCTTGTAGCTTTTTGACTTGACATAACTCTAGTTTATGAGGGGATGGAATGGGTGGTCAGAGGCTTACAAAAGTCCCTAGCAATTGAGCTTTTCAAGAGTCCTGGCCCTTACTACGCAAAAAGAGACCTCAGGCAAGAATTTTTTTCCCCGTAAGATTTTAATAAAATGTAGTTTATGTAAATTTTAATGCCAGAATAGCAAGAGCATTGAAGAACATATGTAGAAATCATGAATGCTAGAAAAAGAACTTGAAGGGACTTTGGCACTGCTAGACTGTATGCCGGCATTAAGCCAGACCATGTCACGAGTAGAACAAGAAATTAGGGACAGACCCAAAGCCCACTGAAGTTACAGTCAAATATTCTGCTGATTTCAAGGTAATGGGGCTAAAGTAAAAGTGCCTTTCTGAATCAAATTTTAGTTTTGTTAACACACTAACCTTTTACCACAAATTTATACAACTATAGTTACTTTTCATATATCATCAAATATAAATATACTGTCAAATAGTTTATTGAGAAATACTATATATATATACACACACACATATATATACACAAGTATAAAATACAAATAGTTCAGTCTATTTGGTATGAGAGCATTATAGCTTGTCTAAGAAGCATGGCTTGTGGTGGTTTTTTTCACCAAAATAGTCGAAATATGCTACACATAGCAGCAATTTTGATAGCTGTACAGAACTTGAAAACCAGGACCTATAACCTAATATTATCCACCAGAAGAAGAAGCAAAGTAATCTGGATACTAGGTCTGAGTCACCTAAAGTAGTGCCTGTAGTCTGGTGTTGGAGTAGTTTAGGAGTGCTCAAGGGTTTCTGCCTGCCATAGATATGGGATGTTATTGAAGTGGCTTAAGTATTACCTTAGTGTCTTAGTATTCAAAACAAATAGGAAAAAAGCACAGTCGAGGATTTTATTTTGTTCTAGTTGTTTAAGTGTTCATGCTGATCTCATTTGATTCACCAAAAATTAGATATGAGAAATGTCAAGGCAAACTAAACAAAAATAAAACACTATCTGGACCATTCTTCTTCAATTTGCAATCTATATTCACAGAGAAAGTTGAAAATCACCTAAATAAACACATCTGTTAAGCTTATATTTTCCAGTGATAGCAGGTTTTATGTTGTGAAATGTGTTTGATGTGTTCATGTTACAAAGACCAGTTTCCAAAATGTTACTTTCCCTTTTTTTTTAAAGTGTAAAATGACTTTTTCCTGTTGGCTCTGTGCTGGTCAAGATATATTTCATTTAATACTGGCTAAAGCTAGAGATAAAATGGTAAAATACTCTAGTGGGTTTACGTGTGCATTGGAAAGAAAATACTGTGAGGGTTGTATGGGGAACATGACCAAAAAAGTTTAACATCTTCTCTAGCAGTCATATATGTTGTTATAGATCACCTCGGTCAATAGTTAGGTGAGAGAGACCATATCTTTTAAGACAAATATAGGTGGCTTTTTAATGCTCCAATAGAAGGCTATCGATTACATGAGGTCATAATACAGGCTCAGGGCCAGAGTCAGCATTTGCACATAATGCAAATCTATCTGAAGCACATCTGTAAGCATTTGTGCCTGTGTCTATGTAGAGAAATCAAAATATCCAAACATGTGACCTTCAAAATTGATGCAAGAAAATCTTATTTATCTTCAAGGTGTAATATCAGGTTCCTACGATGATAAGAGAAACATGACTGGTAGGCCAATAAGTGCTGTTTAGTTGGACAACGGGTGACTAGAGAAGGAAACCCTCTCTTGCAGTGGATTTTCCTGTTGTTTTTCTGGGTGTTCCCATTGATGGCCACCCAACCATCATCTGCACCAGCTTACTCTTCACTCCTAGATTTGGTGCCCAGTGCTGGGATCAAGATCAGCAAAAGAGCTGAGAGGGCAGACATAGACTTTTTATATTTCTCCTAGTCACAGAAAGGCTGGCCTGGCAAAGGTCAAACATCCCTTCACATGTGAATAGATGAAGAAATAGTCTTTCATTTTTATTTTTCTTGAGAATACACCAAATTTATTACTTGTGTGAATTAATAGACTTAAATTATTAGAAATCCTATGTCAAATCATTCTTCTAATAAGAAACTGGATCAAATGTGCAACTGGCATCTTTGCTAAAGAATCAGAAATTGCATTTTAAATGCTATTTGCTTATAGTCATGACAGTTTATTTTTCCCCTTAGCCTCTCCAAAAAGCTTATGCTTGCCAGGTTGCCATAAAACATCAATATTTAATTAAGTCAAAAAGAGGGCACATGATTAGTAATGTGCTGTCATTAACTACCTAGAATGATCTCATAAACTCGCTAGTCCAACCATATTAAGATCAGTAATAAAATACACTCATTAGATCACAAAGGATAGACAATAGCCTTAGATTAAAGTGCTTTAATCCTCTTGCAGTACAGCAACAGCAGCACTTGAGTTTAAGGTCATCTGTTCTTATGAGGCTTGATATAATATTTATATAATAAATACGCCAGAGAGTACTGTTAATACTGATTATATAGTGCATTCGGTGGGATTTTTCATGCCAAATGCTGAAATGAAGATATATTCATTTATTGTTGGAGCACATGGGACACACAGACTTGTCCAAAATTCAGCAGCATTCAGCAGAAAAATCACAGAAGTGATGCTGGAGTCACATCATATGGTGATGCCAAGAATTTAGGGGTTAAACTCTAGCAAGGTGAATCAGGATGATTCAGTGCAAACTTTAATTGACAGCTGTTCTTCATCTCTCCCCCAGACTTCCCACAAATAATGCCCTGATAAGTATTGGAGACACAGCTCAGTTCTCACGCTGGCAGAACTAACACTGATACGTAATTTCTCTCAACAAAGCCCAAAAGTCAGGATGCAGGATAGATCCCGCAGGGCAAGTGTCACCTTGCTTCAGTTGCCTTCCAGGTCCTCCAACTGAAATATTGAGGACTGGAGCAACACAAATGCGGTGGGGGAAGGGCACAAGAAAAGCAGGAAAACTTAGAGCTGCAAGACTTCATCAGAGAGCAAGTGGGAATGATGATTGTAGGTCAAAGAAAGCTAAAATGACAAATGTGCAAGGGCTGAAACCAAAACAAGAACACAGGAAACAGTAAAGGCAGCAAATATATCAGATGAGGCAAATGCTGGCCGCAGAAAAAGGAACAGGGTGTGAGTCACAAACTGGTTCTCTGACACAAAAAAAAATAGATAGGAGGAAAGAGATAGACACCCAAATGGTGAGAAAACAATTCCAAAAACAAAGGAAGAAAGAAAAGGAGACACATTTTAGATCAGTAATTTGGAACACATTCAGTTTCTTAAGAAAACAGTTAATCGACAGTTACAAGTTAAATTTCTCTGTTGCAAACATCAGAATCGGAGATGCTTTGTGGAAGTGTAAGAAAGCTTTGTGATTGTGCCAGTTGGATAAATTGTGTGACTTGCACATGCTAGAGGTGAGGGAAATAGTCAACAAATCTTTCACAAAAGTCAAAATATTCCATTTCAACACTTTTGTGAGATAAACACTTCTTTTAATGTTCAAAATATCTTTCTTAAATGTCCCTCAGTTTTGCTCATTTGACCGGGAGCTATTTTTAGCCAAGTTCCCTTGAGAAAATTGAGGACTGCTATTTTGGATAACCCTTCACAGGACGGATTTTACCAACTGTAAAAATAGTTCCCAATTTCTCCTGCCCGTGCAGCCAGAGAGTGGCAGAAACCTGCATGAAACTACTTTTCTTTTTTCTTTTAACTGTCAGTGAACCAAACAGAGTAAAAAATTAATCATTCATTCAGTTCTAATTCAGAAAATTCGCGACTGATGCTTTCTCACAAACCATTTTGGGCTCCTGGTGATGTTCTGATTGCATTTGCTCAGCTCTCAAGAAGACCCACAGACTATAAACTCTTTCTGACAAGGGCTCTCATTTATTTTCTGCTGCCTGCAGTTGCCTAAGGGCTGTATCATGTGATATAGAGGCCTGAAAGATTGCTAAAGCTCCCTTTCCCAGAATTATCTGTGTTTTGTTACATAATTTAACATAAACATAGATTTCATCACTTCTGAATGTTTGGGAGAATATTTTGCTTTGCACAGAGTACTGAAAAGCCCTATTTTACTGAGTTCTTGGAAACATTTCAGCAATATAAACCCAAATATTATGAATGTTCCACTTCAAAATTCATATTTATGATGCTTTTTACTGACGATTAGAATAATTAGCAACTACTTCATACTGTTGATGGCTGCTTCCAGCTTCATGCTCCAGGAATATAACCATGCTCTACTGAACTGGGAGCCTCAGGTGGAAAGCCAGAAGCAAGAACTGTGAGAACTGCTTTAATAGCTCACCTCAAAATACATTAGAGTAGTAGGAGATTTACCAAGACTGGCTTATTACATTTGGCTTGAATGACTTGATAGTCTGCAGTCTTGAATTATGTTAAAAGAAAAACAGTAACTCACTAAAAAGAGAATGAAATATATCATATTTGGATTGAGCCATTTTTCTTAGGGACCTATGAACTCTGCTCTAAATCATAAAATTTATAAAATATCTAGGACTCTGGTTAGCGGCAAGTAGAAATTACCTATGCAAAAAGAAAAGCATAAAACAGAGACTATTGCATTATATTTTTATAAATAAAAATTGGCCATCACTTATTTCATGTGAGGTGATTCCATGATGATTAACACAGCTATACAGTATATTCCCAGAGATGTGGACTTTATTTACAAGAGAAAAAGCTTGGGTTTGTGACCATCTTCTCTGTGAACTATTTCTCTTCCAAAAATGCTGAAGTTGAAAATGACCACACTGAGAACCATATGTTGAAAATAGGTGCTATTTTTAGAAGAAAAATGAGAGTGTTTATGCCGATACAATAGGCTGTTATTTAGTGCTCATAAATTAGTGAATACCTGTCTTGGAAAGCTGTTGCTGCTGAAAGACATGATAGCAATGTAGAACGTCTTATAACTTTATTAGTTGTCACCAACAAATTGTAACAAAGAAAGTATTGTGAAACAAAAGATGCTAAAAAGCAGACAAAAACATTAATTAAAATGAAGCTTTATGGGTAATAACTCACAGACAGTGTAACTCATACTGTAGTAAAAAGTGCTGTGTCTCAGGAAAACTCAGAAAGAAAGCAGATATTCAACACCAGATAGTGCAGATAATTTTCATATTAGACTTCCAAATATGCATATATTTATATATGCATATATATATATGTATATCAACTATATCTAATTTCACAAGAAGGAAATCCTGCAATATTTACCATTGAATGTTGTTTGTCATATTTAGCAATCTGTATCTGTGATTGCACACAGTAATTATGACTCAGATCTTGGAGCAACAGAGCCTTGCTCCCACTGATGATATCCCTGTTCAGAGCAATGAAATTCTACTCATGGCTCGCATTTTTACTTTTTCCTAATTTTTGTACCCAGGAATATGCCTAGTATACTGTTCTCAGTACCTTTCCAAAACTTTCTTTCACTTTTATCTCCAAGCTTTTCTCATATTACATTTCCTTTTAGATATTCTGTCAGTCTTTTCCCCCAAAAGCCTTCATTCAATTCCTCCTTAATACAGATATTTCCTGGTAAGGTCAACACTAATCTGTTGAAGACAGAGATCATTTAATATAATAAATCTGCACAACCTTAGAGATTAGACCCCCATCTGATCATTCCCCACATTTTATTTATGTGCCTGACTAGTCCTGTTTATCTCACAGAAAATGTGTAATCTAATGGAGTGGCCCTTAAGGTTCAAAAGGCATCACAGTCAGTACAAATGCTCTATAAAATACAGTTATGGTCTAGATTTTAAAAAACAGTTTGTGATTTTGTGAGTCCAAGTGGATGACAGTTTTCAGAACAGGTGGTCAAGCCACTCCACAACATCATGGATGCTTGAAATGAGGTAATAAAACCTTTTTAGGCACAGAAATTTAGGTCACTATAATGAAAGGAACTGCCTTTCAGCACATTAGAAACAAAAAGGAAAAAAACCCTCACTTGACAAATAAGAATAATTTCTCCACAGTATAGTGGAAGGCACATTTTAGCTGTAATTGCTGAAGAGTAAAAACACTAAATATGAGGAAAATTACTAAAAAGAAAGAATAACATCTCATGGAATGTGTAATGCTTGCATTTTGATATATCTTATACCTGCATTTAAATATTCGAATAAAAACATTTTTTTTAATAATATTTTGAGTCCTAGATTTAACTCTGAGTTTTATGCCAAGGAATCATTGGGTGTTAATTAAAGAGGCAAAAGAAAAGCTTGGTATTTTATATACCTGCATATTTGGGATATGCCCATAGGAAAAATTTGTTTGCTGCAACAGGCTCATTAGAAAATAATATTTTTTTTTTACTTCATTACTTTCTAAAAAAATTATCTCTAGCTTTTGGATAGCTAATCTTGACCTGCCCATATAAGAGGTTTCATTAGATAATCCAAATAAACTCATTTCCTCAAATATTTTTTTTCAATACTTTTCCTGTTAAAATTATAGCTCAGACATATGAAGATATTGGGAAGTACTATCAAGTATAGCTACTGCAAAAATAAATAAAGACCAGCACCCTGTGAGCAAATGCTAATAAAAATTAACCCTGGAGGCACTTTCCCTGCAGCCACTGGATCAGATTAAAGCTACAAAATCAGTGGAAATTTGGTATTTGACTCAATAAATGCAGGCCAGTGCAAGGGCTGTGCAACTCAATCTCCAGTGCCTAGCCACTGCGAATGCTGCTGGTACTGTTGTGCCCCACATCCATTCTCTGTCCGTGCAGAAAGCTCGTCTAGCAGACTTGGATGATTTACATGCTCAGACACGGCAGTCCAAAATAATAAGCTATAAAAGTAATTCATTTAGCAATGTGACAGAGCTTTCTGTGAAATTAAAAATAATATATTAATAATGAAGGTGGTTATTTATACATAACATCTAATCCATGGAACATCAAGGCACTCACCACATTTTACAAATTGATCTACAAACTGCATATCAGAGGGATAATATCACTTAGCAATGTAAGCATGTCATAGAAGTGAAGTGCAGAACAGAGTATGAGGAAGAAATAATATGCCCATTTAACAACAGTGTTGGTGTGTGCTCTGCCAACTGGCGTTTGCCCAGGAGTCCAGAGCTAACCCCTCTAACCCTGTGAAAGTACTAGAGCATCAAAACTTCTGATGTTTCGCCCAAAACATGATAAAAAGACTAAAAGTGCAAATTATTGATAACCACAGAAGATATTCTAAAACTCGTTTTCTTTCTTACCCAGTCAACTGTCCATTAATAGCTTTTGCAACAGTTGCTTGCAAAAATTGCTTTCTTCTGCTACAAAGTACACTGCAGTGACTTACTCAAAGCCATGACAGCGCGGAATATTTTCTTTCTCCCTGTTTACACACTCCCACACATTGCCCCCCCAACTCTACATCAAGATGGAAGCAGATTTGTATACCAAATTGGGGTGGGACTAAGAAAGTGTCCTGTAGACTTTCTTGAGTAATTCAGCAAGTACTAATACCTCTTGCACTAGTTTTAACTATCAGTAAAATAAATAACATCACGTCTCATGACTTCTAAATCAATAAAATTATTTAAATAAAAACAATATTTTGCATCTGAGACATGCACAAAAATTGACTTACTGACTTGAAAATCAAATATGTAATAACTATTAGTTTAATTCATTAAGCTGTAGAACCAAGAAAAAAATTTGCTGTCTTTCTCATTTATAAAAATACTCTCCTATATTCTAATTTTTAAAATCTGAAATACAAAATGCCGTATTTCATGGAAAATGACTACAGAGCTAGATTCTGGCTCTCTGTATTACACTTTTTTATATAAGAAATTCATCACTCAAAGAAAGCTGTAAGGTGCTCAACCTTGAGAATAAACACTAACAGTCGAATGTTTTACTTCTCCCATAGCGTTAAAGGGAGTACAGGGACTAAGCTGAAAATATCTGTGTTGCTCCTTGTATATGGAAAGTATAACAGCCTATGTACGGTGCCAATATCAATATACTCCTTCTTATTTGCCAAGCAGTGCTGGCTATCATCAAAAGCACACCTTTAATGGAGTAGCTGAAAAGCACAGATACACAACTGTATTTAAGTAAGAATGGGATAAGGAGGGGATTGAGTCTAAATCTGTTCCTCATCATTTTACATCCCAGATGAGATGAGAGACAGAAACACCGTACCTCATTCCCGGCTCTCTTTATTTGGTGACATGTACTGGTTTACCTCTAACTCCAGCTCCAGATCTGTCAAAGTCAGTGCTAATGAAATGTGATCTCTCTCCTTCTTCTTGCTACACAGCTGTTTGATTAACAGACTTAGGAGTTGGACTCGATGATCCCTGTGGGTCCCTTCCAACACGGCATATTCTGTGATTCTGTGAAATACATCATAAATACCCAGTGTGCTCATCTCTGTATGGGTGCCATTAACAATATGCTTCAAGACAGGCTCCAGGGATTTCTTATTGGTGGCAAAGATGCCTACATAAAATAGATAAACCAAAGAAGCTCTTTTTCATCCACTGTCTGGTACTAACAGCATAAACAAAAAGTCAGCAACTCAAGTTCTCCACTGGCACAGCTCTTTACATGGTGATCACTGAAAGTGTTCATTCACCCAGCATCCAGATACTGTATACTGATAACTTTACCTTTAAATTCTCTCAGAAGGAACAAATTGCTAGTTAACTCCATGAGTTTCAGAGCTCATCCTTCATTTAAGACCAGGAAGGAGGTAACACAGCAAAGCTGGGACCAGCCTGACTTTCCTCAAAGCCAGATACCTGCCAAAGGCATGCAGTTGTGGTTTTTCCACCCCACAAGCCTAACACTATCCTGCTGGGGTCTGTACCTACAACACCCACAACAATGCATTAAAAAATGGCATGATGTGCACTGGCAGAAAATAAATTATCTGGTGAGGATGTAGACCAGGAAGCAATCTTTTATCCTATTAGATAGTAGTACCACTGACTGCACATGGGCATTGTTAGCATTCCCTACTCATATTGGTCAATTCCACATTTATGCATGAACACTGAATCTTTTATATGCTTTTTTTTTTTCTTTCCAGACTTGATCTTCCCAAAAGTTATCAAGATATTTTCACAGAATCACAAAATATTCTGAGTTGGACAGGTCCCAAGAAGAGCATCAGATCCAGCTCTTAATTGAATGGCCTATACAGGGATCAAACCCACAACCCTGACATTATTAGCGCTATGTTCTAACCAACTGAGCTATTTCTTTTATCTTGCCCTAAATTATCCTTCCTTTTGCTCTTTTACCTAGGCCAAGATTTCCTTTCCTGTTTTCCTCCTGTCTTGTCTTAGGAATGGCTTCTCACTGTATTACCCCTAATAATTAGTTGCAACATCTTCATAGTTTTGAGTATCACGTTTTGCCCTATCTTACATAAATGTCTTATATAATGAAGGCAGTAATATCTGCCACGTGGGCAATAATTTTTTTGCCAGCTTTGCTACACAGTATGCTTGGGACATTATGAAATTCTACCCCTGTTAGAATAAAAGCAATTTGTGTTAGCAGCTTTCCTGCTAAAAATCTAAAGATCCTCAGAGAGTGCATGTGTATCTGTTGCTCATTAGCACTTGAGTGTAAATACCTTTTTGTATGGTTACCAGAAATGGTAGCAGCAATATGCTTCATAGCTATCAGCATAGTGATGGAGAGCGCAAGATAAAATACATGGTTGAATCAGTTTCCACACTTATCACATTAGCATGACTAGCAGTTATTCCAAATATACATATTTTATGAAGACTACAGATATCCATCTAAAGCTATTTGAGAGACAGATACTGTTTTTCAGAAACAAGCAATGATTTGAATTCAAAGTTTGGTAAATCCTGTCATGAAGCTGAATTTTCAGAACATTTAACCTTAAGATATACTGGCTAGGATTAGATATTTTCACAAGCCCTGTGCAGGAATAAGCACCCGAACAACAGCTCTTCATCTGTAACTTCTGTGTTTTCATCTCCTCGATCTGCAAAATGGTGTTGGAAATTTTGTAACAGTTGTCTTTCAAATTGTATTTCTGGTGCTTCCTTTTTTTTTTTTTTTTTTTTGTATTAAGGTGGGGAAAAAGGTTCATAGCAACACTTATTGCAGCCCAGCAGTATTTTACTTCTCATTCTGATTAACATCAGAAAGTACGTAACAGCAGACAAGGATATCTAGTGAGTGACAGCATAGGTGAGGAATGGAAGAGTTTAATCAAATTTTCATGAGCTTCAGAGAAGTTCAAATTTTAAACAGAAGTCTTAAAATCACTGTTAAAATTTATTTTTTCCCCTTAAATATTCATAATATATTTGTGTCCAATGTCATTGTTGTGTCAGCTGTGTGACTGTCCGCTGCTATGATAGGATGCTTTTTACAAGCAATAAGCACTTGAAAGCAGCATTCAGAGTTAGAGGCTGGACAGCAAGAATAAGGAGCCAAAACCAAGAACAAATCTGAGGTGCAACAGCTTAGCCATGCCAGTAGGATTCAGAGAGAAATAGTTTAAAGCTCTTGGAGCAGCTTCCAATTGAGCCAATGTATAAATCTCTGTTACACAGGAACACTGGAGTACATGCACCCCATCATTTTTTCCTCCATGAACTGTGGGAGATCTTTTCCCTTCTCTCTCCCAGGAGAAAAAATCACAGGCAAAAAAAAAAGTTTATCAGCTGTGTCTTCACTAAACAGTGTAACGTGGGCTCTGAGCTATGCGGTCTGAAGAGAATTGGCGTGCCTCACCCTATAAGCACCACCTAAGGAAATACTGATGGAAAGAAGGTAGAGGAAATTCAGGCAGCACATCAAAGAGTGCTAACCATTTGGCCCACGCATAGTAAATGTTATTTCCACTACTTTTGGACTTCTCTGTAAATCTTACCTCCTCCGTTAGTGATTACACTGGAAAACCACAAGCAAACCCAGACCTAAACGACATGCAATTAAAAGGACCTTCTGCCTTTCTGTTTCAGCAAATGTTTTGGATCAGTAAAGCCAATTAGACAAACCTAGACAAAAAAAGGTATGTTTAGAAGATCCAGGGATTTCTATTGATGTGTAATTGGAACATTTGTACCTTAACAAGGAAAGCAGACATCACAAAATTGCTGTTTTCTTTATTTAGAGCTAAATGGAAAGAACACATTAAAATGAAGGTGAACAGCATCCAGTGGGGACAGAAACAATTTGCCAAGTGTGATAAATATGCCATGTAACTAGACATAATGGCAGCATTCCGCAAAGTCTGATGACAAACAGCTTCTTCTTCAGTGTTGCTGCAGCATTTTAGGCTTCCAGACTGACAGGAAAATGGGGGGAAAGGAAATTAAAGGAACTTTCACATTGCATTTCACTTAATTAGAAGCAGAAATTTTGGAAAGGAAGCAGTCTTACCTTTTGAAATCTCACTTGCCCCTCTTTAGATTATATTATGCCCAAAGGCTGAATAAATATTCTTTTGGTGTTTGGAGCCAAATGATGACTCTGCTCCACAAGTATTCTCAGAGCTGTTGTATGTGCCATACAAAAACTTGAATGTATGTGTTTATTTTTTTTTCTCCAGCATCAGCAATGAAAGTAAAACAAGGACATTAAGCATTTGTGGTCAATTCATTGTGGAGAGAAAAAAAAAAAGAAGAGGAAAAAAAAAAGAAAAGGCAGAATCACAGGAAATCACACTTCTATTCTGCAATTGTAAGATTGCTAGAAATGAGATGACTGGAAAAAGGAAGTTAAAAATCTGTCAATTTATAAGAAGTGACCGCTTCCCCTTTAGAGACTGTCATCATATTCTGATTTACTGAGAGTACACCAGGCTAGAAATAAGCCCTCTACAGCAGTTCCTCTCTTTATTAGAATCACCAATAACAAGTAGAGATTTTCAGTACCCATTCTAGTAGTTATTCATACCTCAGGATTTGTAAATGCCTAATAAGCCAGACATTCCAGGAATTGTCTCAGAATCTATTTGCATTCCCTTTTGCATCTTACACTCTGGTTTCCCCATTTCACCTTCTTAAAAATAACACTGTTTACAGTACAACAATTTGGTTCTTTCATATTAATGCAAATAAAGACTTTATTAGAATAATAGATTCTGTATAGCAATTGCTGATTACTGACTTTGAGGGAATAGTTTGCCTAAAGTGTTAAGATCTTGCCTGTAAAATCTGGGAGGCCTTGATCTAGGAAAACATTCCTGCATTGAAACAATTCCTGTTAAGCATTTGCTGTTGAGTTATTTTTTATTTTATTTTATTGTATTTAAGTTTTCTATCTGCCTAAAAGTGTTGCTGTTGATCGTGTTCCAAAGCACCCTGGTTTTAAGAGAACTGGTCACTTGACTCTCCCCTTGCTCCCAGCCCCAGGATCCAAATGTTCCTCCTAGCACACAACGGGGGAAGGGATCGCCCTGGGTTTAGCAAATGTACTACCCATGAAGCTGATGGAGGTCCTCAGAAAATGCCAGGAAAGCCATCACTTCCTTAAAAACACTTCTAGCTATAGAAGGATAGCTGTGACTTTCGCCTTTTAATGTAAAGCCCAGTTTCAGCAGTGTGGACAGAGTATCATTCCC
The DNA here is from genome assembly GCA_013396775.1 of Cephalopterus ornatus. Classification (NCBI taxonomy): domain Eukaryota; kingdom Metazoa; phylum Chordata; class Aves; order Passeriformes; family Cotingidae; genus Cephalopterus; species Cephalopterus ornatus. The sequence goes on from VZRE01002074.1 coordinate 90,766, forward strand.
CTAAAATAAGGTTTTAGGCCACTTTCTGGGATATATAGGATGTGCAGGTTAAAATTGCTAAACCACAAAAATTACTCAATCCCAGGATTCCCACATTTTGCTAGGTACCCTAACCATTACTGTACTGCATAGTCATTCTTCCTGTACTCACCCCACCCCTCAAACATGCTGGAAGAAAAAAGCAGGACCAGCTAATTTCCTCAAAAGTCACAACATAGAAACCTTCAGTTTGAGAGGGAAGCTCCAGGTGTGGACCACAACTGGAAAAATCCTTCTCCCTCCAGCCCAGAGTGAGGGGGAGGCAGTGAAGAAGAAAGTTCACAGCTCATTCTTGTCCTCGTGGTTTCTCATTGGCCTCTGTGTGCCATGCTCATGGGCTCTCTTGGGTGCAACACTGGCTGAGCAGGTCTTGTTAATCACTATGCTAATGAGGGAACATCCCTGCTCTCCACTCAGGGAGCACTGACACCCACTGCCTCTCATCTCACAAAGATGGCTCTTGGTGTTAATTTTTATCAGGTAACTCTTTTCAGCCTACAAACTCTCCCTCTCAGCAGGGTGACTGCCACAGCCTGGCTCTTTTCCTGGTTGCCCTCAATAACTTCCATAATAAGCATGAACATTTTTTTTTTTAAATAATATGAGAGGAAATGCAAAGTCATTAAAAGGTATAGCTTCCTGGCACAAATTTAATATCAATTCCATCATCTCCTGTGACTCCAGTGCCACAACAAAAATGCTTCTGCACTAAAATCTGAGGTCATGTAGAATTTGAAGGTCCTTGTCTCACTTTTTACTTTCTCTAGTTTTGACCATCCAATCACTGCCTCAAATGGTTTGTTTTGATACAACCTTTTTCTGTTATAACCTCTTATTCATTGTACTGTCTATCTTGTTCTTATAACATACATCTTCTCTGACATTTGGGTGTTTCATTGTTCTTTCTGAATGAGTTCCATACAGTCTTGCTTGATTTTCAAATTAAAGATGAACTAGCAACACTGAAAATTATTAAACTTGAATTTAAAATATGTATCTTAGTTACTATGATTATCCATATAAAAGGTTTTACATTCATGTTTTTAAAAAGCTTGCAAACAAAAGTATGTTCTTTTAACAGTTGTTCAAGCTCAGTATTTTAAGACTTTGTCCTTGCATTATTTTAATGGAAGAACAGATATTAAGTCTCAGCCTAGTGCTATATTGTCTCTGAAGGCGAGAAAAAGTAGGAGATGCAGACTTACATATATGCATTTCATATTCCCATTCCAGAACACTTACAGATGATCTTTAATCAAAATATTTTACTACTGTGAACAAGTGACAGCAACGCAATGAACACATTGTTTAGTGAGTGAGACATGGACACTAGAAACACAGGGATCTGCCTTAGAATATAGACAGGGAAGGAGATTAAAAATTATTATTGGTGGATGTTTCAGTGTAGTGAATTGAAATTTTAAAGAATTAAAATCTGCTACCCATACTCAACCTGAGTAATTCCTGTGGGGTCAGTTTTGCTCTTGAAAAAATGGAAAGACCCAAGTAACTTCGTTCCTCATGCTGGACTTAGATTCATCAAGCTCAGGTGTTCTTCACACAGAGATGAGCATGAAGCACTGTTGAGATGACACAAACTACCAGGAGAGGTCTGCTCCTTCTTCATTGCTGGGATCAACAGTGTGAGCCCAGGGATGGGGTCTCAGTAGCTTTTAGAGCTGGTACCCATCCACAAGATGGAGGTTGGAGAAAGTGGACCTTGCTCACATCTTGGGAAGTCAAAGTGTGTTGTGTAAGCAGACACCTCATCTATGAGAACAGCAAATTAGAAAAAAACAGGGATAATTGTACATGTGAGCTACATGGAGCAGTAATTGGAAATACACAGCTCAACTTCAGAGCCAGAGGTTTCTTGGTAAGAGGGGACTCACATTTCGGGCACATCTCAGCACCCTGTCTCAGCTTCCTATTAAGGACAAGAACATCTGCATCCAACAATTGTTTTTTCTCAAGTTCTTATTTGTCATTAAAGTGGCTTCATGACACATATGTAGCCCTTTTCATCTCTTCCTGTGCTCGTACTCAGGAAGAGCAGTTTGAAGTCTGACACAACCTGGGGAGAGCTGATCTATTGTCATTCGTGTTAGAGATTAAGTGTGTGCTACATTGGCAGTATTTCTGCTTTGTCTAGATATACATCTGGCCTTGGAAAAGGCTAAAGAGCTTCAAAAATATTTTAGATCTCTGTGGGGACCAAACAAAAAAAGGACAAGCAATTTATGTCTTGTTAATTTGTAGAGTACCTTTCACATTTGGCTGAATTTTCACAGCACATGCTTGTGGTTTTTGCTTGAGTAGTCTAATGAGCCCGGTGTTTCATCTGCTAACACAAACCAATAGTGAAGATACATGAGATTACAGGACAGGCTTCATGTCCTTACAGTTTTCAATGACTCTTTCCTGACCTCTGTGTCCCGAAACTGCCTCACTTAGAGGTGCTGCAGAGAGTAAGGATGGCCAGAAGGGATGAGGTTCATCTGAACTTGACTTGTCTTTCTGAAGGAGAGGCATTGAGCCAAAGTTCCTCTATAGCCACAGGAGAGACTAAAACACCTTGTACCTAATTCTTACCATAGGTTTCACTGTTTTCCTTTCAAGTGCCTCTCTCTATCTGTAGCAGAGCCCTTCTCTTGCTAGCTTTCTCTTTGCTCACTTCCCTGTACTCCTGCATTCCAAGCGAGATTGAAAGAGGAAGCGCTGAAACAGCAGCACACTTTTCTCACAGTATTTCTGGATGAAACGGAAGCACCAAGCTCTGGAAATCTTCTGCCCAGATTTGCACTCTGTAAACAGCTTCTATAGCAACATAGCTGGGACCAGGCAAGTTATGAATATGAGCATAGACTTGAATTTCATGATTTATAAACACTGTATTACATTTTACGCCTACTCCACAACTTTATGAACCATTTGCCTTCTGAATAAAAGGGAATAAATCACAATGTACAATCACTTCTTTCTTTTTTTCTTTCAAAGGAGGAAAAAGACTTGTCAGTTTTTCCCTCCGAAAGCCTACTTTGACATCTGTGAACTCAGATTTAAAAATTTCACACTTTTTTTTTGGAACTTATCTCTGAATTTCTTATGTTTTTTTCCAGAAGCACCATATTACTGATCATAGAATCGTGCAATTGTAGAATTTACAGAGCTGAAAGGGACTGATGAGGACCATTAAAGTCCAGTTCCTGGCCATGCAGGAAAGCCCCAAGAGTCACACCATCTGCCTGAGAGCACTGTCCAAACACTTCTTGAACTTTGTCAGGCTTGGTGCTGTGACCACTTCTCTGGGGAACCTGTTCCAGTGCCCAGCCACCCTCTAGGTGAAGAACTCTTTCCTAATATACAACCTAAAGCTCCCCTGACACCACTTCAGGCCATTTTCTCAGGTTCCATCACTGGTCACCAGAGAAAAGAGATGCCTACCCCTTTGATACCTTCTGTGAGGAAGCTGTAGACAGTCATGAGGTCTCCCCTTAGTTTCCTCTTCTCGAGACTGAACAAGCCAAGTAGCTGCTCTGTATATGACTTCCCCTCTAGGCCCTTCACCGTCTTCATGGCTCTTCTCTCTAATAATTTTATCTTTCTTATACTGAGGTGCCCAAAACTGCACACAGGACTCAAGGTGAGGCCACACCAGTGCAGAGCAAAGCAGGACAATCCCCTCTCTCAACCCACCGGCGATGCTGTGCCTGATGCCCCTGAGGGCACGGTTGGCCCTCCTGGCTGCCAGGNTAGTTTCCTCTTCTCGAGACTGAACAAGCCAAGTAGCTGCTCTGTATATGACTTCCCCTCTAGGCCCTTCACCGTCTTCATGGCTCTTCTCTCTAATAATTTTATCTTTCTTATACTGAGGTGCCCAAAACTGCACACAGGACTCAAGGTGAGGCCACACCAGTGCAGAGCAAAGCAGGACAATCCCCTCTCTCAACCCACCGGCGATGCTGTGCCTGATGCCCCTGAGGGCACGGTTGGCCCTCCTGGCTGCCAGGGCACTGCTGACTCATATTCAACTTGCCATCAACAGAACTCCCAGGTTCCTTTCCATAGGGCTGCTTTTTAGCCTCTCATTGCCCAGTCTGTACGTACATCCAGGGTTGTCCCATCCCAGGTATAGAATCCGGCACTTCGCCTTGTTAAACTTCATATGGTTGGTGATTGCCCAGTCCTCTAATTTGTCAGGGTCTCTCTGTGGGGCCTCTGTCTTTACAGGAGTCAACAGCTCCTCCCAGTTTTTACTGTCTGCAAACTTACTTGCCTTCGAGTCCTGCATCCAAGTCCTTTGAGAAGACGTAGAAGAGCACTGGCCCTAAAAAGAAGCCTGGTAGAACCCCACTAGTGATAGGTCACCAGCCTGATGTAACCGCATTTGCTACAAGTCTTTGTGCCTTACTTGTGAACCAGTTCCTCACCCATTGCATGATTTATTTATTTAGCTGCTGGACATTTTGTCCATGTTTTTTCACCTGCAGTCTCAGATCTTCAGTACTCCCTGCTTAACCCCCATTTTATGAAAAAAGTATTCAGGTCAGCCCACACTTTCTATGACCCTGTGTTACATTTACCTTGCAGGAGATCTATTTTTATGACTGATATTAATACTCATATTTTCTTTACTCAGTTAGGAAGTTACTTTCCAGCCTTAGCAGCTCCTTAGAGTCGTGCCACGTTTTCTTCACAAGCCATGGCAGTTTTAGTCCTGCAGTTCAGTATTTACAATACAAACCTAATTGTCTTTATTAGCCATTATATTTTTCTTCACAAATTAACATTTGAAAAGCTTGGTAATTCTATTTACAGGGTCTGTTGTGGGAAAAACAACCCCCAACAAATAACTGAATTCCTCAAGCTCAATGCAATCATAATTGCTTGATACAAGGTACAGATTGCCTTTGTGTTTTCCTAAATGGGATTAATGCTTGGAGGATTCAGTAACTCCTCATTAGCAGGCAAAATGATTGAATGCAACTGACTTCCAAATAATGGCTTTGGTCAGATTATGAGTGTGCCAGAGAAACATACACCCTAAACAACTCAAATAGTCCTTTCAGATTTCCCTTCTGTGCAGACCATGGATTTGAAGGGATAATAGACTCTCAGCTAGCATAATTGCAGAGTAGTTTCTTACTATCTCTGGCTAAAAATCTACATGGGCTAAGCAGAAAGGCAAAATTTGAATTTCATTTCCTGCCACTGCTGAAACAAACCATAATATCGTGGCAATTGTCAAAAAAGAGAGATCCTAGATGCACAGAGTGCTTTTGTGGCCCAAGCAGACCTGTTCACCATGTAACAGCCATGGCCTGTAATGGAATTTAGAATTTTTATGGAGAGGGAAGGAAACAAAAAAAGAAGCATCATTTGGCAGTGAAGAGGACTCATGCTGTTATTTATTTCTTAGTGCTTGAAGCATTGTATGTCTACATGTTGAAGGAAAGGCAAGTTCTATGCTTTGATAAGGCATTATACACACCCATTACATAAACATCTGATGGAAGCAAACAACAGTTTGGCACTTGATGGAAGAAAACAAGGGTTTGGCACTGTGTCCATGATCTCTTTTTTTTTTTTCTTTTTTTGCACCAGTGATTAATGATGCTACCAGGTGTCTGATGCCAGGATTTTGTTCAGTTTCAAACCCCTGGCAAACTCTTAGACTCAACAGTTTGAAAGCTTCCAGAACAGTAACTGAAGGGCTCTTAAGTGCGCCTCTCAGGGCAAATGACCATGGCATTAATGATATGATCCAACTCCACTGACGGCAATGAAAGTCCTATCATGGACCACAAACAAGGCCAGATGAGGCTACTGTAATAGGTTTACTTCCACTTCTTAAGCTGCAACAAGCATGCAGAGTCTTCTAAAACAATAATCTTAACAGCATTGCCGATTGGAACTTATAACTAGAACATACATGTAAAACATACTTCCTGGATCGATAGTATTGCTATTATTAAATTAAAGCCTTAATTTACCTCAGAAATGTTCCGCTGAATTTTGCTTTCTTTGCTCAAGATGCCATTATTCTAAACAATAAAGGAAACGGGGCGGGGGAGGGGCAGGGAGTGTGCTTCTGTGGGTATTTTCTCTGCACATCATACTGTGTATCTAAACATTACACGACTGCTAACACTCTGAAGGAACCACACAACCTCAACTGCACCAAGAACACACAGGAAACACAGTCCTTGCTCACACAAATTTATATTTTAAGTACTGCTACATTTTGAAGCAATTTGAAGTAATTGAAGTGCTTGTTTTTATGCTCTGGTGATTTCCAACTGCAGAATGGAAATAAATTGAGCACTTCAAAGGGCCGAAATTATTTACTCAGCATCTTCTGACTTATTAATACAGATCAAAAGACAAGATAACTGAATGATAATATGCAAGGATATTGCATAAACAGCTTTAAAGCATTTCTTATGAAAGCACTCTGTGGTTGTACTAGATAGTATATCTACTTTCAGCAGGCAATGTACTCCAGGAAATTTTAATGGGTCAAAAACTAAAGAGCACAGATAGGAAGCTATAAAATAAAGCCTAAGCAAGAACACTTCCTATTTTAATAGAGACTTCATCAGAAATATGTAAGATTCAGATCAGCTCAACAAGTAGAAAAGCAGCATGCTATGTCTGGAGAAAAGACAAACTATCTTAGAAAAATCATCCCTTAGGTTCACCTCTAAAAAAGATCTTAAGCTGAGAATTAGGTTCCTTGTGTCTCATATGACTCAAAAATATTATCTTGATGTCATCTATAGACACAAAAGATAAAGTATAAATCTGTTGCACAAAACAGGCTTGTCCCTCATAGGAGAGGAAAAGGCCTAAAATCTGTGACCATTGGGTGTTAAAGTCTTTCTAGTCAAATCTGACTTTCAGTTTTGGCTAGTTCTTATTTTATACACTACTGTGCAATACAGAGCAAACTGAGGAAGCAGGGAGTACTATCAAGCAGCATTGTTACCGATCCAAGGAAATAGAAACTCAGCATGTGAAATTTCTATTTAATCTTCTCTTCTCTCGGTAGTAGGATGTAGGATTTGTAATTTCCACTCCCATTTGAAGGGTTAGCTTTTCTTCTTCCCTGCTGGGCGATACAGGAAAGGTACATCTTCTCAGAGAGAGTTGCAACAGAGTACTCAGCACGTGGAATAAGGATTTCCAAAGGGAGCTCTTCCTCAAAGAGGTGCAGCACATATTTCCTTAGGGTTTATAAGGTTAGGCAAATGAGTTAAATACTTTGCCTCTGTTTTGAATGGAGAAATATTTTCATTTGCATGGGAACTTCATAACTACCTGTGTATTTTCAAATCTGATTGACATGGTTTCTAATACTATCTAGACCTAAGTTGCTGGGTGATTTTTTTTTAGAAATTTAGAAACAGATGGAAATTTTCAATTGAATGGGTTGGGGCTTTTTTCTACTTTTCTGGTTTCATTCCAAACGCCAGTTAAGCAGGATAGTAGTTCAAGTGGAAAGAAAAGAGGGGGAAAAAAAGGAAAGCAGCAAAGAAACAGTTGAATATCACAGAACATTTATCACTAAATTGGCAACTTGTGAGAATTTTCATCAAAATAATCCAGACTGTCACTACATTCTGCCCTGGTTTTAAAATGTGCAAAAAAATCTCTTTCAAGAGTACTTAATACGATGAAATTCTCTCTTCTATGCCTAATAACTTTCTGGAATAACAGGATATTGCAGTTAAAGAAAAACCATTCTGTGGGGGGCCCCAGCTGGTCTGGGGTCTCTGGAAACAGTAGGAACTAAAGATGGAACCTCTGCACCCTGGCAAGGTGGCAGACACGGAAGGAAAGACTGTGACACAGAATGGATTTCCTGCCTGTCCTTGCTGATTCATAGTTGTCTGACATGCGCAGTGTATGTGTCCAATTGAGAATTATTTATGTTACTAGAAACCAATGGTACATGGACATGTATAGATAATAAAGTGTATATAAGTCGCGGCAGCGTTTGCAATAAAGTACAGTACAGGTCTCAAGTCCAGCCTTCTGAAGAAGACGTGTCGTGTTTTGACCAACCCCGACCGCAACACCATTCTGTCTTATTCTATTTCTCACTAATATTTAACAGTGATAAAATAGTTTATTAAATCATGACTGGCAGCATAATACTTTTGTACATATATTGTTCTTTATTTATGCTCAAAAGCTAAGGAATTTGTATCTTAAACATGTATAGTGTTATCTAACACAGAATTTTCTGGAATATTTTTAATAGTGTGGGTGGTAATGATGATTAATCCAAAAGACACAATCAACCTTCTCAAAGTTTTTCTTTCATAGATTTAATACTTCCATGTCCAAACATGTCCACTGACGGGAAAACAGCAATTTATGCTAGGCTATACCAGAACATAGCTACACATATTCTGTAGACTTGGACCTGTTTCTCTAAGCCAGCAACTACTGCAGGAATCACTGAGGATATCAGATGTGAAGAGTGGATATGATTTTCAGTGCCTGCTCCAGAAAGCTGCATTAAAGTAGGGTAAACAGTGAAGTTACCTGTAGCTCCAAGACTCAAGAAGAGCATATTGGTCACAGGTAGGGAAAAAGGTGGGGCTGGAAAGTACAATTAATATGCCAGTCAATTGTAAGCTGCCAGAATAGAACTGTAGGGAGGGCAGACATGCACATTCATGTCCTTTGCAGTCCCAATCCCTGTTGCCTCAGGTATGATGCGTGGAACTGGCCACTGTATCTGGGTTCCTTCCTCAAGGAAACCAAGGTACAGAGCAGGAAGGCTGGCACATTCACCCACACCTGCAAGCTGTGGAGTATGCCCAGGCCCCAAAACCTAGACAGAGCATAAGAAGATACCACACTTTTACAGAACAGGGAAAATTTATTTCCTGTTGTCTTGAGACTGGAGAAGTGAAAAGTGCACTAAAGGTTTACCCATACCTACGCAAAGCATGAGTTTAATGGGAGCTGAAAGCTTTCAACATCTTCCCAGAGGCAAGTATAAAATGCTAGTTTAGAATGCTTGGCAGAATTTGCCCAAATATAAATAAATGTGACAGTGGAGGTAACTCTCTTTACCAGTTAAGATAAGGTTGTGCCTAGGCTGGTTAGGCTGAGCCCTGACCTCTGGGCCATTCATTGACCTCCTGACCCACACTCTCATAGCTCCTGGTCCCACCTCTGTGCCTGCAAACTCCTGTGCAGTGCAGATGTTGAGCTTACACCTCAGCAAGGCAGGTTGGGGCACCCAGCACATCCAGCTGTTGCAGTCTAAAAAGCACCATGACAATGAACACCTCTCACTAAGAGTCAAAGTATTCGATCACCCCAGGTCTGTTCCCAGAGGGAATAGGCATGGTTTGGTCCCATAATGCGATAGAGGGAGAGTACTTAAATAGCAGAAATCTAGCAATGACTAGCACTGGTTTTAACTAAGCCCACCAGTTCAGGCATCTGCCCAGCAATGAGCCCAGAGACTCATGAGGATTAGTGTCTGGATTCAGCATGAACTATATATGTGTATAAATATATATGTATATGTATATGTGTGTTTGTATGTATGAATGTATATGAATACCCAACATGAAAGGGAACTGGACTTTGCCAAGAATAAATGTCAGAGCTGTGCAGTGGGTATGCAATACATTTACATCCTCTCTTGGGTGGGACTGGAAGTGTGCACTGAATCATACCGAAACAATTCTATTTCCCAGATCCTTTCTGATAGTTTTACCAACAATATTACTCTTTATTATTAAAACAACTTACAGGATTGTGGGGATAATGCACTTACTTATCTAATCTGACATACTGTATAATAAGAAATGAATGAAATTTTACATAGTCATTAACCTAGGATCACTGCCCATCCCAGCCTGAGTAAGACAGTCCTGATTTTGGTGGGAAATATCTTTAGGGCAGAGACTGAGGAAACAAATATTTAAATGCTGCAAACATGTAAAACACATAATAGTAAGCACCGCGTGTACCCTGGCTGGCTACTTAATGAGACACTACTTCAGAGACAATAGACCAAACTTCATTCCAGACCTGCATGATTAAAAAAGGCAAGTAAAGCCAGACCTCGAGTCATAATTTTCAAACACAAAGCAGGGAGAAAGCCACTTGAAATCTAACAAGTAACTGGAGACACCTCTCTTGCAAGCGACTACAGAAAGATTTTAGGGAGATGAAAATAGCTTCAGTGCAGGTTCGTCTGCAAGAATCACTGGCTCTAGCCACACATTTGAAATCTACTGCCAGGAAGATACTGTGGACATGACTGTCAAGACACAGTTCTAAATTCCTGCTCTGTCTTTGCTGACATTATTATGAATTTTTTTCCAAAAGATATTATCTTCATTATATGAATCACAGACAACTCTTATGGTACATACTGGTTTCTGTTTCATACAAAATCTCATTGTCACTACGCCTGATTACACACTGCTCAACTCTGGCGGTGTATAAGTCTGTTCTTAATATAGTTGTCCCTTTGCGTATTTTTGGACCATTTTCCCTCCTTGCTTGCTAGACAACCAAAGAGTTGAGGTAGCAAGGACCAATCTAACAAAGGATTTTAACACTATCACAATAAAATATCTTAGTAATAAAGTATTTTTTATTTCTCTCCAATATTGGTGGTACAGAAATGATTAAAAATATATTTTGAAAATTATTTTATTGCAGAAACACATTGCATATTGTTCAAGCTGTAGTACTGAGCAGAGTAACCTGATTGTTCCCACTCTTTCTGAGCTATATAATATAGGAACTTAAAACAGCCATAACCCTGTGGCAATATTTAGCGCAACTTCAGATACCAAAAGTCTTTTGTAACTAACCAACTCATCTGTAATGATCAATACTGTAAACTTATGATATGTTAGTTTAAAGCTGTTAGCCTTTAAATCCCCCCAATTTTTCAAGCTGAATAAAGGTTGAGACCAGTCACTTGATATCTGATTGCTTAGCTATACCCTGGGCAGCAAATCAAATTTGTTTAAGACTAATTTTATTTCAGGCTTGAGAATCTTGGTCATCAAAGGTTGCTTCAATAATCATGTTAGCTTTACATGGGAACAGATGCTTCTAATTGTAGGAATGAAGTCCTCAGCTGAAGTCTTTACTCAAACAAAGTATTTATTCAGAAAAACTCCAATTTATTCCTTTAAACACAAGCCAGCATACTTTGTGAGAGCCCTGAAGGAGGACTAGAGACTGAGCTAGCATCCCACACTAGAGTTTGCCCTGCTTGTATGTATATGACATCTGCTATCTAAACAGAAGATTCAATAATGTTTCTAAAATATCTGAAAAAAAGGTGACAATTTGCAGGGATGTGATTAATTTTTTGCTATAAATTCTGAGAGTAACATCTTAGTATGGACAGTCTGGAGAGTAGTTGAACTGCTTCTTTTATTTCCACTTTAGTTGCATAGCTCACAGTTGTAAAGAAAAAAATAAGATTTGGATGATGATAATCATAAATAATAAAACTGGAAATAATAAAACTGTCATTCTAGCATGGTGGGTTCTTGTTTGCAGAAGGTCGGAAGGAATACCATAAACAGTGCAATCTTCACTGGGTTCCCAACTTTTCTGTGAAAATGAATCAGCAAGTAAACACTACAGAGTTTTTAACCACTTTTGACTCTTCTTGTTGTGGAAAGGGTTCATTTCTGTGGTGCACATCTAACAAATAATTTGCACAATAATTTGCTATTGCACCAAAATTGATAATACTTTTCTCTCAATTGTAAGAATCAGTTCCTCAGGTTTATACTTTGATATTACAGATGAGTTATACACAGCTATAGTTAAAGTTAATTTGGACATAGTTGGAGTTGACTTGGATGCAGCCTGAGAAGGGATATCTGCTGAAACCCAGTGTTCCCTGGCACTTTCACACAGGCATGATCACATCAAAATGTTATAAATACAGCAAAGTCAAGTACTTGGAAGTACGGAAAGAACACAGATAACCTTAGTCTGAATTTTGGCCCTTTTTATGGAACCACTTAATAAACAATAACATATAAATCTGGTGGCATAATAAGTAATTTACTCTTCTGTGAAAAGTTTACATACTGTAGAGTGACAAAGGCAGCTTCACATGCTGAACAAAAAATGAAATGCTCACAGTGGTCTTCCAAGAGAGGTTTTGTGCATGCACCAAGTTGAGAACACACTCTGGTGAGAATGAACTCCTGTTTGAATAGCAGTGCATCAACTAAATAGTTTAAAAAAATCAAAACAATTTCCCTCCCTCAGTGCTCCCTTATCATGAGTTGGATAGAATATGATATCTTCAGAAATCATGTTGGCCAGGATTATTTGCATAACCCTTGTTTTCCTTGAGATGAGCCAATTCTCTTGGATCAAGGTTATATTTGGGTTGTTTTTAACTCAGTAGTGCTACAGTTCTGTTTTCAGGTCTGCCTGTATTTCAACTCCCACACCTGACTGGTTTTATGGTATCCACCTACCACATAGCTTTCTTAGATGAAAGATTTCTGCAGTTAAGTCTTTTCAGTTTTTCCATTTATGTATGACATGTAAAAAACACACGATATTGCTTCAAAAAATCATATTAAATGTGAAACAGTGTAAGAATAATGTTCTGCGAGATCTCTGGGTAAATATATATATATAGGCCTAAATAAACCTAGTCTTTAGACTCAGTTTTTGACTTCGAATGAAAAAGAACTGATTGATTTCCTGAAATCTGCAATGTTCTGTTCCAGTCCTTATCTCACCACTCTTGTTCACTTCCAAGAACAGAAATTAGACTTTGTTTGATGTGATAATGTGTTATTTTTGTAAGTCTGATATGAATCATCTTCAAGAAAAGCTGTGGCACCAAACTGACTGTGCCCTATACAGGATTTGGCATACAAATAAGTCTGCTGCCATAAATTTGAGTTATGTCACAGGAAATACCAAATTTACCCACTTACCCACTAGTAAAACCAAAATACTTATCTGGATTATTTGCCCTCAAGTGATTTAGGCATGACAAGTTTGAATTATGTGTTTTATCCTGGACCTGCTCCACCAAGAAAACCTAGTAGGCAAGAAAAGGCACTTTTCAAAGGAGCTACATTCTTAAGAAGCTTTGGTGCAAGCCAGTTAGAAATGCTTTTTGTCTCATGCAGAAGTTGAAAAATGCTTGTACATGTGTGTGCATCAGCTCTTTCACTTAAGATCCAACTGATGGCTGATCAACACCTAATGCTAGAACCAAATGGGTCGTGAAAATCCTAGGAAGCCAGTTGAAACATTGAAATTGTGTAGACATCAGATTAAGTGTCAAAGAAAGATTTCACATTTTATTTGCTAGCCTGCAAAACACGGAAGAGTCAGAAAGACTGAAAAAAGCAGCTTTTTATTATGGCACTATCTGTCAAACTAAGTTTTTAACAGATTTCTGTTAACAAAAGGTTAGTTATGAAACTATATTGCAATAAGTTGAATGCTGTACTTCATATGAGAACGGCTTTTAAAAGAAGGTGGAAAAAAAGAGGCTGAGAGGGAGCTGCTGAATCCAGCAGCCAAAGAAAGGCAAAACTGCCCCTAGCACATCCCCAGGCCCAGCGAGAGATGCGGGCACCCACACAAACACTGCACTACACACATCTACAAAGCCAGTCACAGAGACCAACACGTGCGGGCAGCCTCAGCATGCACAGCAACCCCATTCTGTTCACCTCACTGGCCAGTCAGGATGAAGGTCTGTTAACAGGCACAGATATGTCCATAGGTACAAGGGAGATCCCTGCAGCAGATGTCCAGCCCAGACACTTGGTCTGCCCAGTAGCTGTCCATGGATCCCAGTCTCCAGAGTTTCTGGCACCGAGGCATACAGGCCTGGTTTAGAGCCCTCTTGCACACACCAACACACACCTCTCAGTCAGCCCTAGACACCGTGGTCTTTCCAGCAGTTGCTCTGGACCTCCTTGAACCCATGTAGCCAACTCCTCTGTCAGTCTCGCACACAGTGACACACACATCCTATGGCTGCTTTGAAATCTGGCTCCCAAGACAGTTATTCTACTTGCTGGCTAGGCCAGTTTCATACCTGCTAGCATATCTCACCCAGTGTGGCTGCTGGCAACACAGTCATGTGGTTCACTTGACCATGGCCCGGCTCCAGCTACTGTTAGGTAGACCTCCAAACACATATGCACAGCAGGCAGTCCCCTCACACAGGAAAATAGTTAGAAATTGAGTTGATAAGAGGATAGGATGGAATGAGATGGTCAGGTGCAGGGAATGACCAGATAAGCCCACTGACCATCAGGCTCTTTAGTTACAACCAGCCTTGACTCTATTTTCCCACATTTCTTCCTCGCCAAACTGCCTTGATCCCTCTCTTTTCCTCTCTTTGGTTCCTTCCCTAAACCTCCCATAATAAATCTTGTGCGATCCCCAAATATTCTTCCTCTGCATCCGGTAATGTGTCCCATACCCTAAGCAGTGCCCCTGAGAGGGGCCTGAGAGTCCAAAAGATGTTCTGGAGAGCAGCTGTCATCGCTATTGGGTGTCATCCTCAGCACATGGGGCTGAAGGCACTGCTGGGACAGCCCTAAGAGGGATCATGTCCCTTTCCATGACTGCCTGCCTTCATGTCCCTGAGCTCTTTCATGCCTGTGGAGGTGAGCTTTTTATCAAATAACCCAGAAAATGTATGTGTCAGACTTGTATCTGATCATGCAGTTTTGTAGCTGAGATATGAAGGGACCCCACTAATCATTCCCAGGAACTGAGGGCAAGCACTCACCTTCTTAGACCATGGCACGTCCCCAAAGTCAGTCTTCAGCAACTGGAATATTACAGGCAAAAAATTCACCAGTTCAGACTGAATCTTGAAAGGGGCTCTGTCACTGTGAACACAATGAGAAATCAAAAATACCACAAGAGACCTGAGGCAAAAATCTCCAAAGCCATGTTCTCAGCACAAGGAGTTCCACAAATTAGAGCAAAAGCAGACAGCAAGATGACATGTGATGTTTGGAAAAAATACAAGACGCGCTGTTGTTTATATCTCTGTGCCTGAGTTTGCATTACCATTCAAGTGTGCAAAACGTGGGTAAATACAAAAGGCATCAGAGTTGCTAGGTCAGGGCAATTACTCCTGGAATAAAGAGCACCATTGCATTAGGAGTTTATCAAACTACCCTTTTATATTGAAAGGAGAAGTGATTGCATTAGTTTTGATAGAAATCCATAGTTCACTGTGGGAAAGACCTGCAAACCTGGATTTAAACCCTGGGCATCAAGGAAACATCACTTCTCTAAAGTCTAAATAGCTCAACCACATTAGCCATTGCAGCTGGTTCCCAGAATATCCCTCTGCTGCCTTAGGCCACTAAGATGGTAATAACTCTTGGCTCCTCTGCGGGGAGCACCACATGCATCAGATATTACATGCCTCCCACTTCGTCCCCTTAATGTGGAGGCCAAAACAGCAAATGTTTTTGTCTGCTTTGTCTCAGGCTATTTGCAAATGCAGATGAAGGTGCTGACTGGTGGTGCCCAACGGCCCTTCCACATCTCCTTGCAACGGCACCCATGGACGGATGCTCCCAGCCAGCTCTTCTGGGCCGTGCTGATCTGGGTTATACAGATCTCATTAGTATTTGAAATTCCCTTGCCTGGCAATATCCACTCTTAATAATAATTCCTTTATATTTTTTGAGAAAAAAAGGTGGAGGGAGAAGTACCTTCAGGAGGATATGATACCAGTTGCTTGAAACCACCTGTGTGATACACCTTAGCCTTTATTATAGAGTATCACTTAGACTGTAGACAGTGTGAGGCTATTACATTCTGCAGTACCTCCCTTTCCCATATCCCTATCCTCCAACAGGCTCCTCAGGCTCCAGAGAGCATGTGACATGCCTTTGCACCCCCACAGCCTCTGTCCCCATGGTTGCACCCTATGGATAAGCAGGGACAACTTGCTGGGGCTGGTGCATACCCAGGTATTGTTGCAGAGTTGGAAGACAGCCAAGGCACATACCTGGGATGAGCTGAGTCACAGACTGAGAGACTCCTTGGCTCCAAGGTGCTGCTGAACAACATATTAAATGTTGTGACCTTAACCACCTATCAAAATGATCCTCAGCCCTTTTACAGTACAAAGGTAACACACTCCTCTTGTTTTTGCCATGCCTCCAAATACAAGTCTGTCACAGTGAAAGCAATGGGGAAAAGCTCTCAGTTACTTTGATCAGTGAGATACATCAGAAGGAAAATTAATATTCCTTCTGTATCCTCTATGTATGAAGCAACTTTACCATTTGCGTAGAGCATCTTAAAGATGATGAGATGACTCCAAATGACAATAGAAGGAAAAGGATAGGATAAACCTAGAATTTTTTTCATCCCCAAAACATGTAGTTTCAATAAAATTCTTACACAGAATATTTCATTAACATTAGTGCTAGGGAAAAAAAACAATCTCATCTGTTTTCAGAGTAATCCCCGGTTCTGTTATTCATGTGTTTTTTTCATGTAAATTATTGTAAAATACTGCTGCTGTTGTGCATTCACCTTTCTGGATGCTCTGAGAGGTATCACCTTGAGGCCACCAGAGTAGCCCTTCTGTTTGGAGTGCATTACTCTCCATCTTGCAGAAGGATTTTCCATTATTGTAAGGTACATTTGTGTTATAGTTAAAACATTTCTACCCCGAGGTAGTGTTAGACGGGCATTACCCAGAAATGCAGCCATGACACAGCTTTGGTCTTGTTAAATGCTGAATAAAAGATGTTAATATGCTAGAGTGCTGCCCAGGGAAGGGGAAAGGGTTGCACCATCTTTACCTACTGTACAGTGCACTGTTAGCAAACCCTCTCCTTGGTGTACTGCCCAGCTCTGCCTTCGGTGGTGCCTTTGTGTGTGCCCTTAAAATCTTTTAGCTTTAGGGTGTAAAAAGGCTGTGCTGATTTAGACTCAATATGATTTTTTATTTTCAATGGTCAAATGTTCCAGAAGCATTTTCTTAGAGCATCTAAAATTATTTTTATAAGATAACTCACAGATCATATTTTTCAGGTTCCCCTTTAGTTAGAATCCTAGAAAGTACATCCCAAATTGCATCCACTCATGAACCGCACATGAAAAAAATGTAATAATAACCCAAAAAACTGTGCAAGGAACTTTATATGCCTGTATACCTCCTCTTTGAGTAGAGGAGCTGAAGTGATCACCAAGATAACAGTTTCACAGGTCCCTCAGATCCACAAGGAAGGGTACAGGAGGGTTTTCTTTCTGCAGATCGTTGCTTCTTTCTCAAAAATGTATGCCCAGCTTTATTGGTGATCAGTGATCGTTTAAGTCAGTACAGAAGGCTCTGTCTGTCTCACCTCTCAACCTCACCCCTACAGTCCCAGTCCCATAGGCTCACATCAAAAACAAAAAACTCAGTCACATGATCTAGAGAGGCATGGATATGGTGAGCCACTGAGTAAAGGTAAGATCTCCTGGATCTGTGAAGTGGAAGAAACAGCAGTGAATGCGAGTGTGTGAAAGCCCCAGGGAGAACTGGCACTCTGCTGCTGACATACAGAGACACACTGCACCTGCCTCGGGGAGCCTCTGGCCCCAGAGAGCAGTGATGCTAAACTTCAGCTTCCAGAAAGCAGAGAGGAAGTAAAGGCAAGGTTTGCCTTTTGCAAAGCCATTCATAAACACTATCTTTCTGCATAAGAGTAGATCACAGGCAATTTAAATTCGGCACTGCAAGAGACAGGCTCATTCAGCAACTCTCTTCCCTCTCTCCCAGCTCGTGAACTATATTACAGAAAGGCAGTTTCTGTATTTACTCTGTGTTTTATATTTTTGCTAAGTATTCTGCACTAGCCACCTCAGTTAACAAGTTACTAAATTAAACAGATCCGATGTTTAACTGACTGTTGCCATTCTTATGATGCCTTCTCATTCAATTCATATCACTTGCTCAAAAGACAAGGGTCACCTCCTCTTGGCTCTTGCACTTGGCACATTGTGTGCATCTTGCTAAGTGTAAACTGACCTGTCGGTATAACAGAACTTTGCTCTCACGTTTTCACAGGGCAGGACACAAAAAATTAGAGCACAGCCTTGTGAAATCAAACTGACAATTCCTATAAAATCCCAGACACCTCTCAGAAAGCACAGCAGTATTTTCTGACCCTTAGAAACTCACAACAATGATATTAAACTAAATATTTTAGCATTTCCTCTGTTTAATTTGTTTTTCACAGTTTTGTCATTACAGTACCCGTGGTGATGCATCCATTTGGTGATGAATTTCCAGCACAAGTTTAGCACATTTCCTGTAGTTTTAAGACTGCTCTGAGCTGGCAAAACACAAGGCCAAAAGTACCTTTTGGGGAGATGCACCAAAATGCAGAGACCCATTTCTTTGCATTTGTTCATCTAGAATGACGTCTCCCTGCAGACCATCGCATCGACTGCAGTCTTACCTCGCCTGAAGCCTTGGGGGAAAGATACACAAAACTCCCTCGACATCCAGATGGTGCACTGAGAGGCTGGAGTGAAGAGAAGCTCCAGAGTTCCCTGCCTGCACGGAAGCAGACAGAGCCACTTCCAAAAGCTACACAAAAGAGCCTCTGTGTCTGCTGATGAGAGATCCTTTTGAAACTTAGGAGTCCTGACTGGCAGCATTTCATGTCTGGCCATCTTTAGGTTTGGAGGAATGAAGAATGGGAAAGAAGAAAAAGATGGAAAAGGAAAGAGCAGGGAAGAAAAAAGGTAGGATCAGCTCAGAACAGGTCTGGCTAAGAGCCTGTCACAGCAACATACATTTTGCATTATCTCCCCTTTGTTATTTTTTGTTTTCAGGCTTTCTTATCAATATGGAAATTTCTGGTTTATTTTTTGACCTTTTGACCAGAGGGTGGGCAATTGCTCTCAGCTAAGAAGATGTTATAATTCACGATTAAGAAACACAAAACCTCCTCAATATAAAGGTACTTGGTAAAATATAATAAGCCTAAACCAAGAGCATGCAGTTTCATTTTTAAGAATGTATTCACCGCTGTATGAGATTACAGGGAACTCTTTGCACAAAAAAATATTCCAGTTACCTGCAAATAAACTAATTATGTTTGATTATGAATATTTCATATATTAAATATTTTAAAAAACTCTAATTCACTTCTTAGCTCCCTATCGTGTCATAGTTATAAAATACTTTTACACCTCTATGTCTTGCTTTCTCCACTTGTAAACCATAATTTTCTTGTTGGAAATAGTAAAAACATTGTAGTTGATTCTTGAACAAAGCAAGAGTTTGTTCTTTAAAGATGAAAAACATTCTAGAAGTAAAACTTTCAATCTTAACAAATCTGTTCCCTTAAGATGTTTTCTTTGTCACTGTCAACTTCATGTTTGTCTAATACAGAAAACAGAAGAACTTCATTCTCCTCTCTGATCAACAGTTCTTCTGGAGGTTTTTCTTATTCTACTTTATTAAATTAAATGCCATTTACTGTAGCTGCAGTGGCAGAAGATGGCTTACAAAATAAATTAAGCTTTCACTTTCAGGTCCTTGAATACAAAAATAGTCAACAATTATTTGTTGACATTTTATTATTTTTTATTCTGCTATTTTCTCTTCCTCTTTTTAAAATGCATAACCTAGTTCTTATGAGCAAAGAATCTTAATATTAGATATTCAGAGGGAGAGAAAGTGCTAAGGATAAGACTCTTTTGATTGGATGCAAGAGGGCTCAAGAAAACACTCTCTACATCTGAAAAAAGGATGGGCTGTGATTCCTCAAGGCCAAAGCAAGAATGGTAGAGTAGTAAACCTCAAGAATTTGTGGTTCTGTCATAATTTTAAGAATTTTAATCTTGATTTTGGGGAAGTGTTAAAACTCACTTTCTTCCAAGTATGCTGTCCAATCCTTTCAACACCTGCACTTTTATCATAAACTCATAGGACTTCAAAGTTTTCTTCATTACTTTATTATTACAGGCTCTCTTATTAAAAGTTTGGCACAGGAACTGCTAGGCCATGGTTTCTGATCTGCATGCAGTTCACCTATGACCAGCCACAAAGCCTTGCTGGGGTGCTGCCATGCTTAAATACCCATGCAATGAACCCATGCAGGGCTCAGCTGCCCTCCAGCTCATCCATGTTCTGTGGAGTGACCCTAGGAGGCCACTGCCACACCCTTCTGGCTATGAACCACCTTTCTTGCAGCTGCCTGTCCACTCCGTTCTCCAAACAGCTGATGCTGGTCTGGCTGTGAAAAAAATGGTTGTGAGGGGAGGAACAGTAAGAAGGGTTTAATATTCCTTGATTAGAGCTTTCATTTCGCTCTAGTGTGTGAATACCTCAAAAGAAAGGGAAAAACAAAAGAAGAGAAAAATATTTCAGCATTTTCCTCTTCCTCCTGCATTTCCACACAGGAAAATGAAATAAAACTCCTAATGATTAATTTAATGGGTGAGGAGATAGGGATTTTTATTTTGCACAATTAAGTAGGTGACAATGAATGCTGACATTTTTCTTTAAGGTCTAAAGTCTGTCCTCAAATCATTAGGAGTAGCTGGCTGAAAGTATGTGTTGTGGGAGAGAAATAGGAGACTGAATTACCACCCCTCTTAGCCTCAGGAAAAAAAATAATAAAATATTTAAAGCCTATGAATATAATTTATTTGTGACTTGCCTACAACTATTGTGCTCACTGATTTCACTTAATCTGCGCTGGCAGAGTACGTCAGCCTGGCAGAAGTGCTGCTACATTACAGTGCGCTGACTCCATTAAAACACTGCACAGCAACTAAACTGGGGCAACCCTACACTTCTGAAATCCTCGGCTGGCCCCGCTGACCCAGGAGAGAAGTCAGCCCTAGCAGAGGGGAAGCGTAGGCAGGCTGCCCTCCTCTGCACACCTGGAAGCCTGCATTTGCCAAAAAGAAGTTCCAGTTATTCCTCCCGTTGGGGGACTGACTCTTACCCTCGAGGGGATATTGTGCCCCTGGAAACAGCATCTCTTTGCTCATGAGAGCGCAGTTGCAGAGCCCCGAGCAGAGCCACTCCGATTGCACTTCCGTTGTGCTCATATGAACATTACTTCTTGGTTGCATTGTAATGATCAGACAAGTGAAAAGGCAAAACACAGCAGCCATTAAGAGAAGACTCGTCAGGGTTCAAACATACCCACTGTCTCTGCCACAATTCACGTGATGGAGACAGAGAGCCATGACTGAAATTCAGCTCATCAGCACCAAGCCAAATATTTGCTATCTATCCAGGTGATCCCATCTGACATCCGATCTGGCGCTAGCCTGACTTCTGGTTGTTAGCTGATGAGACCCCATAAAAACCCAGAAGCAGCAGTTACCTCATATGTAAACAGATAGTTATTAACATCTCCTTATTGGGTCTGACACAGTATAGCATGTACTGTATTCTTTCTGAAATAAGTACACACATGCACTGAGAGCTTTAGTTATAATTATTGTTACTGTTAATAGCCAGGAACATTAGGGCACTTAACCACCATGGAACTGCTCCCCACGTGGGAATCTCTGCTAGGAGCACAAGGTGGGTGACACACCCCTCCTCTTCCTCTGGGACTTTGCTCTTCCTTGTCCTGAGTATTTGAAGTCCACATCATAATTATAAGGTTTTGGTTTGCATTTTTTTCCTTTTTAAAAGTATTCTTTTTCTTGCGTGGAGTCCTGTTACTTGCCTGGCTCTGTTACTCTGAACAATACTCTGTTACTCAGACAGGAATTTCACCAGGACGATTACAGCTCTCAGTTTCTCCTGAAAGCTTGGTAGGCAAAGATAACTCATTTCACTCAAACAGCCCAAGGTTTGGGTACTGCTTTCTCTCTTCTGTCCCATATCAAAATACAACTTAGCTTTTATACAGTCATTTCAGTCACAGCAGTTTAAATTGGAGGAATTACTAATGCTGTTTTAAGATGGGAAGCTCCATGCAGAAAAGCCAAGTGGCATGGCCCAGATAGCTGAGCTGGTGTGACACATACAGTAGTGAAACCTAGGTCTACAGCACACAGGAGCTTTCCTGTGCAGCACAGCAGAGCTGCAACAGGGTCCCACTCCTCCTGAAGGGCTCCTTTAGGATCTCCCAAAGAATAAATAAATACAACTTCCCACTAACGCTCCAGGCATTTCCTGCTATTAAGCTGTTCTCCGGTTAACATAGCAATGTCAAGAGATCAATTTTAAAATATTTGGCATCTAGATCCACAATTACACTCAAAAAGATGTCGCCCAGACTGTCAGAGGCAAGCAAAACTTACAGCCTGCTCTCTCTTGGCATGAACTGCTTGCCCAAGTGCCTAGATAAAAGTTATATCCCTAGCAGATGTCACCCAAGTCAAAAAAGTTTGTTCTTTCCCATAAATTCCCATTATTCCTCATGTGTTGAATTAGCATCTGTGATAAAGAGTTTTGTATCTGACTGAGAGAAGCATATTTTTACCTCTGAAAGAGCAACAGCTGACTTCTCTGGATTTCTCTCTTTTTCATCCAGGCACCTAACTGTCTTGGGAAAATGACCTGTTTATCAACTTAAACAAAACAACTGCTCTTCAGAACAGACCAATAAAATAGAATTTATATAAGGAGCTGGGGGCTTATTGGCTATTGGTTTAAGCTGTTTGTCCTTTTTTAGGAGAGTATAATTTTTATTAGCTTTTTTTGCCCTGTAGAAAAGACTATTAACTATATTGTCATAAATAAGGAACTACATTGTTTAATGTGGCCATTAAAAAGGAGTTTTATAGATCACATGATCACAAGGGTTCACTTGGGTCTCATAGTAATTAATAGAAATGGATGTATAGCAGCAGTTCACAACATGCTCTTGTTTGACCTTTTCGCCCCACATTTTAGACCACTTTGAGATGGTTTTATGTAACCTCTCAAAAACTGACCTTCATTGCCCTCTGCTGGCTACATCATTTTCTCATTGCATTTCTCTTAATTCGCTGTGTACAAGATGGGATGTGCTGTGGTTTAACCCCAGCCAGCAACTGAGTTCCACACAGCCACTCACCCTCTCCCACTCGGTGGAATGGGCAAGAGAATCAGAAAAAAAATAAAGTCATGGGGTTTGAAAACAGTTTAATGATTGAAACAAAGATAATATAATAATAACAACATTAACAACAACAACAATAATAATAATATTTGTAATGAGCAAGAGGGAGAGAAACAAAACTCAGGAAAGACAAGTAGTGCTCAGTACAATTGCTCTCCACCCGCTGACGATGCACAGCCTGTTCCTCAGTAGCAATCTGCCCCTCCTAGCCAGTTTCTCCCAGTTTATATACTGGGGTTGACTTTCTATGGTATGAATATCCCTTAGGGCAGTTCAGGCCAGCTGTCCTGGCTATGCTTCATCCCAGCTCCTTGTGCTGGCAGAGCATGAGAAACTTAGAAGTCTTTGACTGAGGGTAAGCCCTAGTTAGCAACAACTGTAATATCAGTGTGTTATCAATGTTATTCTCAGACTAAATCAAAAAAACACAGCACTGTACCATCTACTAAGAAGAAAATTAACTGTGTCCTAGCTGAAATCAGGACAGATGTAGCTAGACAAGTTACAGGGCACCTGAAGAAGGCTTCTAGAGATAGGAGCTGTCTCGAGGACTGACAGTAGCAAAGCTGTGGTCTAGCTTTGCTGTCTACTGCAACCATGTTCCTGAGCCTAATGCATAGTTACCTATAGGTATATTACAGCAAGCGCACTATCACTTAGGCCAGAGATATCATCTTAGGAAAAATCAGAATTAATATTTCTACAACAAAAATAAGTTTTTTTAAAAATAATATTACTTCAAACCTGGACAATAGAGCCTGCTCCGATAATCCAGCACAAAGGCAGTCACTGTACTTTAACAATAAATCTTAAAAACCTTTCTTAATTCCTGCATTTAGAATAATTTTATTTCAGACCAGCATAAAAATAGTCAATTTCTGCAATAACATGTCTATTGGTGTTTCAAAGGAACTGAGCAGGAAACATACAGCCTTAAATTATTGATAGTATTTTGTTTCATGTAAACAGCAAATGGTATTTGCTCCTAATCTGGTGATACATGTGAAATGTGGCTGTGGGCACAATCCAGCCTCTCACAGATGCATTTTAATGAAACCAGGGAATGTGATAGTAGGTTAGTTGGTTGGCAGGGACAGCTGAGGGGCCAGAGCTGTAGCAAGTATTGAAGCGGAGTTTATCTCTCCCATAGCATTGAAGATCATGCATCACATGTTAAATGCACTGGAGAAGTCAGGACCCTTATTTGCATTGTGGTTGCCTTTAGTAAACATATTTCTTGAGTAAGTACATTGTTGTTCTGCCTCCTTCCATGAGTAGCTAATTCACTAAATAAACTCTCCCTTCATACAATCTCCATGTGTTTGGCAGGTGGTGATCACACATGTAGGAAGATGGCTTTGAAAGAGTGCTGAAAATCCCCATTCTCACAGATATAATGTAGCTCATGACTCTCCGGCTCTTCTATTTTTTTCAGTCAATCCTTTTCCTTGAAAATAGTTCTAAGAAGATGTTTTTACCAAATAAAAGATAACATATTTGGTAGAGCAACATGTGGGCATTTTTTCACCAAGCTGAGGTTGAAGTTGAACTCTGCAGGTACTTTATGTAAGAAAAAGATTTAAAATGAGGAGAACAAAACATCCTGAATTTTCAGCAGTTAGATTAAAAGAAAATCGCAGTGTGGTGGACACAGCACATTGTGGAGTGGAGTTGTATTTTGTATATGAGGAAGAAAGGATTGCCTTAAATAATAACAATAATAAAGAAAGAGAGAGGAGATAGAAAAGAAAGTCATATGAGTCATGGTCTTAGAATGGAGAAGTGGGTATTTCTCTTCTTCTGCCTGAGTTCCCCTTCAAAATTAACAGTGATAATCTCCTGTGGTTTTCTTTGAAAGGGTTTTAAGACACAACAGACTGCACCCATTTTCCCATGATTCATCAGTGGACTTTACCAATGTCGTCTATAAATTTTAAGTGAGTTACTGGAAACTCTTGAAACTCTGCTAGGTCTTCTAGGTAAGAGAATTTTCTCATGAGATCTCCAAGTCCCGTGTTCACATGAAAGTAAGGAAAGTCCCCTCTGTATAGCTGGTATAAGGTATTTTAACGCGCAATACACCATTTCCTTTAAAGGAAAGAGAGAGGGGGAGATTGCTATTCTATTAAATTCACCTTTCCGTGACAAGTTTGTACAGCTCCCTGGTTCCTGTCGCTTATTTATCATCACTGGGACTTAGACCATTCTCAACCCTTTAGTGGGTATTATGCCATAAGAAGAAAGCCAGGCTTTTCATTGGAGCAATAGATGAGACCTCCATGACAGCTTACAGAGAAGATGCTCAGCCTTCAAGGACCTTCCAGACTTCCCAAAGTGCAACATGTCTCTAGTCAATGAGCTACAAAACCAAGTCCCAAAGGTTAAACCTTAACTTAATTCATTCAATTCCCTCTGGTCTAATTTGGCTGTTAAAACCACACATCTTGAAGGAGAAAACAGCTAAGTCCTGCAAGCTGCATGTACCTAGAGACGTGAAGTATTCTCTGCTCTAGCTCAACGGAGTCTGTATGGCAACTTGCAGGTTTATCTCTCTGAGTGAGGGTGAGTCAGATATGAACAGTACAGTGTGGGTAGAGGAAGTCTCCTCAAACTGAGGTAATGCTGAAAGTGCCCACAGTCAAATTCTTCAGTATCACAATTGTTTCCCACCTGTGACTCATCTGTCTGTCTTGCCATGACTACATCTCTGCTCTACAGAGTCCCAGAAAGGAACGCTTCCCGTCACACACCTCCTGGGTTTGAAAATAAACATACAGTGTGACCTAAGGCTTCAGATCCAGTACAACTTAACCTTAAGAAATGATATCACTAAAATGATGTGCTCCTAAAGGTTGTTAAGAAAGGCATATGTTAGAAAGCTAAACAGCTGTCTACTTATCTTACATTTTGACTTTACACAATCAGGATTCTGAATATTGACTAGAGTTAAATGCCAAAATTAAAGTAGGATGCAGTTGGGATTTTTTTAAAAAAAGCAAAACATCTCCAAGAGTTGAAAGTAAAGCATTTACACTCCCAGGAGATAAGACAGAGAGACCAGAAATGCTTCCCTGTCATTAGAATTGAAGATTAGAGCATCTGTCCTGTTCAAGAAAACCCACAGAAATGGGAAATGTCATTTATGAATAATTTTCCCTTTTTCTTGGCTCCTACTCACTTTACCAAGCCATCTGTAAAAGTGGCCCCACCTCCCTCAGAGCAAAGGCAAAAAAAAATTTATTTCTGACAAGACGACAAAATGTCAAGAGGAGTCCTCAGCAGGATTCTAGGAAACTGATTAAAAAGAAGAAAGCCTTCTTTTTAAAATGGTATGAAATCAGATTTTCTAGTGGTATCCCATAGCTTTTTCCTATTCCCCATTAGTCTGGAATGGAAAATGTTCAAAGGATCTTGTGGTGAATGCTTCCTATAGAATAATGAAAATCTCTGCTTCCATCTTGAAAGCAACATGAGCCTGCTATACATTAAAATGACAGACAACAAATGAAATTTCCTTGCAAGTTCTGGAAAAGGAAAATTTAAACTCATCTCTCCCTTGTCCCTTTTGATGTCATGCATACATTCATCAAAGAAATGCAGAAATGAACAGAGTGGAGGATAATGACTCTGAGGAAAAGTTTCAGAAAGTTCTGGCTTCTCTTTTAACAAATACCAAATCAAGAACACATCATTAGCTCCTAAGAGACCCCATTCAAAATCAGTGAAATCAGTGGGAAGGCTCCCAGTTAGCTTCAGCATGCTCTGAGTCAACAAAAACACAATTACAAATGCTTAATTTTTTTTTCAGTGAAATGAGTCTTTTAATGAAAAATTGTTTTCTAATAACAGTGAAATTCTCTTGGGACCATTTGTTCCCATTTATGTACTTTTCTTTTTTGGTGGAGGAGGTTGGAAATAAATATATTTCATTTCACCCATATCCCAAACTTTTTTATTTTGTTTCTTTATTTTTTACTGGAAAACAAATATGAGAAATGGCACCAAACAGGGATGTGTTCAAGAAGACAACGCAGTGGCCCACCTGGAAAGCTGGATGATGGCCAGAAACAGGGGACAAATGATCCCAGAGGTAGCAAGCTTATTTAATTCTCTTATTTTCTTTGTTGTCCCAGCAAGTCACTCCTTTCTCCTTTGCTTTTTTTTTTTTGATGTTCCACACAAACTGATTAGAGAAATGCAGAAATGACACTACATGGAGTCTAAGAAAACCTTCAGAAAGTTTAAAATACATTGGCAGGATTGCTAAAATTCAAACAAATACCACATTTGAGCAGAAACAGAAAACATCAGCTGTTTCTTGGTCAGATAAAGGTATACAAGGACTACACATGGTTACCCATGACAGCCTGAAGAATTCTCCTTCATCATTCTTCCTTTTTCTGTCCATTCAGTTGAAATAAATCAAGATCGAAATACTGGAAGATCACCTTGTTGGGCTTCTGTGTAATTCTGCTCTTCAATGGAAGGCACCACATACACACAACTGATCTGAATTCAAGAAGTGAAACACACCTGCAGTAATATTAAATACCTGGTTTTCTGAATGTGTCGAGACTGGCACAGTGGTGACCATTATCTATGCGTATTGAGAGACGCTCTTATTTAGAAAGCAAGGATTATCAGCTGGGTTGTTGTAGTTGGTGTCCACACAGCAGATCGTGGAGCACCCAATTTCAAAGTTAGTGGACATTTCTGAAGGAACAGCAGCCTGTGGACAGGCCACACAGAAGCTGGTTTATCTGAAGAACTGCAGCCTGCAGAAAGGACCCATGCTGGAGCAGCGGGAGAATTGTGAGGAGGAAGGAGCAGCAGAAAGGGGAGCAGCAGAGGAACTCTGATGGACTGACCACAAACCCACATTGCCCATCCTCCCTGCACTGCTTGGGGGGAGAGGAGTTATAGGAGTCGGGAGTGATGTGAGCCTGGGGAAAAAATGGGCAAGTGAGGGGGAAAGTGTTGCTTTAATTTTTGGTCTTGCTTTTCACTATCCAAATATATTTTCATTGGCAATATCTTTAATTAATTTTCTCCAAGTGAAGTCTGTTTTGCCTGAGACAGGAATCGGAAGTAATTTACCCATCTTTATCTCAACCAACAAGTTTTTTAATTCTATTTTATCCCCCATACTGTTGAGGAGAGAAAGTGAGTGAGAAGCTGTTTGAGGATGTCTGGCTGATGGGCATGGTCAACTCACCACAACTGAATACCTTTCTGTTGGTACTGGCTATCAGTTGCACTGCATGACCATCTCCAAGTTCCTTTATTCAAGATATTTTAAACACGAATCTCTTCTCAGTCTCTGCCAACCCCAATAGGTTAATAAATATGTGAGCTAAAACACTAAGAAGCCATCTCAAAAAATGCATTAATTACATCAGTTTTTCCTTCTTCTTTTTCAACTCATAAAGTGTTGCACATATTTCACACTCTCCAGCCATCCCCTTAAGAATAGTCTCCAGCCTTGAGTTCAGCATTACAAAAATCTGGAGTAATAGTGTCTTTCCTATTTTTTTCCTCCCTTCCAAATGTGTTTTAATTAGCAAAGTCTTTGAGCCTTGAGATTTACTGCGTGTCAACACATGAATTCATGTTACTTGAGTCCGTAGCACTTTCTCTGTTATTTCATAGCCATAATTTACTGCATTCAAGCATCCTATTTGTTTTGCTAACTACTGATGCATATTGGCCAAACACATCTGCTGAGATCTCTGTTTAGTAACAGGGCTTCTCAAGAAAGCTGAGAAATTAGGAAAGGCAGGACAGGCTGAACAGTCAGATTTTAAACTTTCTTATCACACTCAAAATGTCTCTCTTCTGATTTGCAGTGTTTATAAATCCACTTACCTGAGTAGGTCTAACTGCAAGAACTAAGGGCATGAGTTAAAGCCTCACAACTTGACCACAGTAAACCAACTTAGAACTGGCTACCTGGCAATCAGGTTGGAAGGTCAGAAGTGACTGTACTTAATGCCAGCTGCACCACCCCCTTGTGAAGCTATGATCTGCATAAATGGTTCTATTCCAAATGCACTAGTACAAAGGCTTATGTGGAAGAGTAGGCAGAAGCTCAAATAACTGTCTGACACAAAACAAACTTCACTCTGATTTATGTCTTTCTACCCAGTGTTGTGATACACCACGTACACAAACTACACATTTGTGTTCATCCTTTTAATAATGAATTGTCAGGACAAATACCCAACTATTTGTCCTATTTATTGCACCCTTCATCTGGTCCCCCTCTCACTCTTCCATCTTACTCCTCTTTTGCACTCCTTCTCTAACAATTCTTGTTTCATGTGAGGGGAAATAGCTCTCCATCCAAACTGACATGGTCTTACTGGCTGGCATAAGGTCTCTCTCACTTTTCAAGGTAAATTAGGTTTCTGAGCTTAGGACACAGAGATCTTGATACTAAAGGGTCTTACAGGTATCATCACAGTATATACTAGATTTTTTCACATTTATTCAACAGTGTAGCATCATATTTCCCAAATAATGCCACATGGCTTTAAAAAGATGCAAAATGCATTATATTTTCTGTGCATACGGAAGTATGTGAAAAAATGTTTGTTTTCCATATGCAGAAACTCTGTGAACTGCTTTTCTGTAAGTGCCTTCAGAATTCCATGACCACATGTGAAAATATTTCCTGTCATCCCTTCATGTTTCCTATAAAAATCCAGTATGCTACCATAAATGTCAAGAGTAAGGCCAGATAGTTTCAATTACTTGTTTCAAGAAGATGCTTTTTCAATCAGAACTTCTTACTTAAAGGGCAGCTGCTTGGGTCATATTACATGTCAAGAGTCAGACTTCATGATTATTGAAATTTTCTATATGTGTGTCTCAGAAGGCAAGGAAAAACAGACTGCCCACATAAAAGAGCATTTCATTGTGAGAATTACTTCAGATACATAGGCTACCACTGAAAGGATGGAAATCATGACAAGAGTACACCTGAATCCAACAGTCTAGTTTCATTTGACATGTATTACTGCGGCTGGAGTTCCACAGAACTACAGTTATCCCATGCCAGTATTCCCAGCAAAGACAGGTGAGGGTTAATAGGAATGCTTTCTTAAGGGCCAAAAGCAGCACCTTCTGAAGTCAATGGAGTCTCAAGGACAATGAAGAATTTGGGATGAGGTGGTTTCTTCTGCGATTTAGCCAAGAACTTAGAGAAAACATAAGCAGCTGGCCATTGTAGATGGCCGTGTACAAAACTGTTATTATTTCAGTTCCTTCTGCAGGTTTTAATCTAAAAAACTCATTCTTGGAGTCAGAAGGATCTGGAAGACATGTATCCTGAGAAACCTGCAGTGAGGTAGAGCTAGGAAATCTTGCTGAGGTACACAACATTGACCAAATCTGTCAGGTAGGCATAGATTTGTATTACTTAACCTCTGTTAGTTCATTAGTTTAAATACCTCCTGCAAACAGGGATAATTCAGTTCAGCTGCAAAGCTTGCTGATGAGGTGGCTACAAAGGAAGAAAGACTCCTTTCTCTATCTATAGCCTCTAACAAAGCTAAATGGGTCCATGAATAAAGGCTCTCCTGCTTACCCAAAAGGATAATCTTTGTAAACCTGCCATGGACTTCACATTAGCTGAATAATCCCACGAACTGAACTCTTAATTGTCAGTTTCCAGAATCTCTTTCCTACCCTGTCTTAATGTAAGGTATTTCTGTAAAGCTGAAATCTGTCCCACAGGAGCAGGTACAGAGCTTTTTACATAAGTTCCCTTAAACTTGCTCATTCTTTCATGCAATTACCTCAACCAAAAACAGAACCAGGGATCTCCTCCACCTGTGAAAACATTTGGGAGAACTGTCAGTAACCAGTGGCTTTAACAAATCAACTCAAACTTTAAACACTTATTAAAAATTAAAACAGTCCTTCCTTTTTTTGTAATATGAATTTTTTAGAACCATCAGAAATGTTGCTTTTTGTATCACAATACTGCCATAGTTCTGAAAAGGAAGTTCTGTCTAGACATTTTTAGACATATCTATACTCTAAAAAAAATTGGGGCCCCTTGTGGTAAATGTAGTTTGGTTGATGAAGGTAGTGGTTTGTAAGACTCCTCTCGCACATCCTGTTCTCTGAACTGAAGAAGAATGACGCAAAGCTAACTATAAAAAGCTACAAACAAGTCAACTTTTTGTAGTAGGAAGTGTGCTTCTAGCTGGGTAGAGGTACAAGACTGCACATGGAACTTCCAGGTAGCACTCTTATTTTCAGAGATCTCTTAAAAATACTTTGCCAGTTAATCTCCATCTCGCTAATGCAAGAGATTGCATTTCTCTTTGTCTTCTAATACTGTTCCTTACCTGCATTGTCTTCTAGAAGCTCATCTCCTTATATAGTTTGTATTTAGGCAATTGTTTTTATCATAGTCATTTGCCATGAGAATACAAATAATCAGAATGAAGTTTTCATATGATGAGGAACAAATTAAATTGATTAAACATTTCATGTTAAAAAACATTATTACAGTTCATCTGTTATAAGAAACACTAATAGTGAAAGTATTACTGCTGATTTTTTCAACTCTCCACAAGTCATCTCTTTGCTCAGCCTGAAACTGAACTACAATAAAATGTGCTATAAAAACTGATATGGACTTTACATCTCTGTGTCAGAACTGTTCAGTGAAAGCTTGGATGATCATAACACCAAGCATGAAACAATTATAGCTAGAACTGGTAGACAGTGTCATCATTACACAGATGTTATGGATGTATTATAATGCATTTCCCAGGGGCAGAAACACACCAAAAATACTGTGACACCATAGCATATAAGTGGGTATTTCCAAAACAATTTATGAAAGTGATAGCTCACAAGCAGTGGAAAATGCAATTCCTGAGACTCCTCATGAGTATAACCAAAAAGCATCACCACAGAGTAACAGAAAGTATAGCTCAGGCAAACATGGGGCAAACTATTTAAACCAATGTTACACAACAAAAAAATATACCCACAGAAACTATAAAATATTGATTAGTTGTTAAAATGTGACATGAAGATTGAAAGATTTAATTAATTCTTTGGAAAGCAAAATATCAAAGTCACAAGGACAGAGATTCAAGAAGTATTTCCAGATGTCAGGGATCAGAAGCATGTGCAGCAAATGGTAAATATGATAAAATACTATGAAATAAATTATGCAAGTTAATGAAATAAGAAGTCATAGGAAAACTACATAACTTCTTGGTTGTTTTTTTTTTTTATTCATAGAAGTTGGTCAAAAGTAACTTACCTTAGATCTTCATTTTTAATGTAGAAAAGATAAAGCATTATCAAGATATTCATGCATTTTTAAGATGGTCAAAGAAAAGATGCGGAAATACATGGATTTTGGATGCAACATTCTCCATTATTTCTTCACTGACGTAAATTATCTTTACATAAAATCAGTAAGCAGAGAAGTGGCAATTATCACAGGAGAAGTTCACATGTCTACATTCACAGCTATAAAAGATATTTTTAACATTTTTCTTCTTGTATTGGTTTATGTAGTAATCTTCTAGGATTGAGAATAAAAGAAAATACTCTCACTTCCAGTCTTGTCCACAGACAAAGGAAACGCAGAGCCTGATCTTCGCCTGTTGTGCAATTGATGCATTGCCTGTGCTTCCTTCAACCCACCGGCTCGTCCTGCAATGGGTTATTCCTACAGTGGCCATGTGATGTCAAACAGACTTGCAAGTACTCTACATAGCTCGTCAGTCACCAGCTTAAGGCCTTCTCCACAGCACAGGTGACCTCACTGGCGTAGGATGAAACTTAGACTGAAAGAAACAGGACATGGCTGGAGACTGGGGAACAGTAACCCTGCGCTGTGTGATGGTGTTGTGGTGTTGCAGGCACCTGTGAGTTAGGAGTGTTGTGCATAAAATAATGTGGCAGCTAGAAGAGCATAAAGTACACTTTGAGCCTTTTTGCATTCCAGACTTCTTTTGTGCATTTTGGATAGACACAGAGAGATGGCTCGAATAACCTGAGCTAGGTTAACCTAAACCATCATTTTTAGAATTAATTACTTCACTTGGGGAAGAAATAGAACAGTTCTGTTATTTCAACACTATATTTAGATACTGTGAGTTTATTTTGTGAATTATTCAGGAGTTTCTGTGACAATCATAGCTTATAAGCAGAGAACTGGCACTCCAGCAGTGAAGAACCACGCAATCTGAAGTTTGGGTGAAGTACTTGATATTTTTGTTCTCTTTCTCTACCTTCATTGTTCGTTATGCAATAGCTTTGTCCAAATGTTCCCTTATTTATTTTTAATTTATATAGTTTCTCAGTGGTCTTGAAAATAGTTATTATTTGTTGTGCGTAATGATTAAAAAATAGATCAAGTTACATTATTGCCTCTATTGCACAGATAAATAAATAAAATTCGTACACAATGCTCACCAAAGACATTATGTACATTACTTTGATAAAACGCAAAAGTCAGAACCAAAGAATAGTGGAAGGGATGAAAAAATGCAAAGGAAGACTAGTATAGCTGCAAAAACAGGTAGACTGGGTACTTAGGATGCCTGAGATGACTAATTCTACATAAAATTTCCTTATTTTTTCCATGTAATACCCACTTTCATACATTTGTAATGGCATTTCTCCCACCACAACTAGTTTACTAGTTTCAATTATGCCTGCTATGATTATTTTTCCAGATTCTTCTGTTCTTTGTAATGTTAAAAATGCTTTTGAGAGTCACCTCTAGGATAAATTCTGAGAGATATATATAGAGAGATATATATAATTTTCAAAACTCATTTTCCATTCACTTTTATTAGTATGTGAGACGTGAGCATATCAGAGGTAGTTTTACAATGTGCTTACGGATTGGGCCATTTACAAAACATAAAACCAGTTTGGTTCTTCTCATACCCAAGAACTTTTCATTACTTTAGGGCATGGTTGTGAAAAGAGAATGTTTATGGATGTAACG
Organism: Cephalopterus ornatus; assembly: GCA_013396775.1. Taxonomy (NCBI): domain Eukaryota; kingdom Metazoa; phylum Chordata; class Aves; order Passeriformes; family Cotingidae; genus Cephalopterus; species Cephalopterus ornatus. The sequence goes on from VZRE01002074.1 coordinate 124,909, forward strand.
TTGCAGACTGGAGCTTTAAACCTTTAATTGTGAACTGCTAAATCAAACTGAGAGATTGCCTCTAGGTCCCTGCCTGGTTTTAATCACACAGTCTTATTCTGTGGTTGTCCTATTCTATTTCTGCTTTTCCACTCTCAGCATTTATGCTAGTCGTTTGAGTGGGGTGAGAAACTAGATGTGCTTTGTTCTGAACCCAGTTTAATGTGATTACATTTCCGGAGTGTCACGAAATTCACAAAGAAAACATGCAGTCCTGAACCTGGGATGAGCTAACGCATGCAGTGGTGTAGTCTAGAGACTGAGCCGCTTTAGTAGCAGCCCTGCTGAAAAGGACTGGGGTTTGATTGACAATATACCCAACAAGAGCCAACAGTGTGCCTTGGCAGGAAAAAAAAGGCCAACAGCATCCTGGACTGAATTAATAAGAGTCATGCTACTGATTATTCCCCTTTACATGGCATTTATTAGACTGCATATGTAAACCTGTATCCAGCTTTGTACCACCAAATATGTGAAAGAAGATAGGCCTTGGCCAGTGTATGTAGCAAGATGCTGCCAAGAATTAAGAGCTGGAGCAACTGACCCGTAAGGAAAACCTAGAGGATTTGGGCTTGATCAGCCTGGGGAAGAGATGTTTTAGGGAGGACCTGACAGAAGCCTGCCAGTGTTTACTCAGGGGTTAAAAGAACGAGACAAGCTTTTCACTGGGGGAAAAAATGTTGTAAACTGGGGCAGGGAAGGTCCTAACTAGATTCAAAGGCACACAAAACCAAAAATCTCTGAAGATAATTAAACATTTAATTAGGTTACCCAGACAAGTCATGGAATCCCTTTCCTGGAAGGTTTTCAAGACCCGACTGGACAAAGCCCTGAACAATGTGGTCTGAATTCAGTGTTAAATCTGCCCTGAGCAGGAGATTGGACTAAACACCTCCCAAGATCATTTCCAACTTGAATGTTTCTGTATTTAAACACAACTAACAAATTTGAATTCAGCTAGGAAACAGGAAACACACTTCTCTTTAAATGATTGAAGAAATCCTTTATTTCTCCATTTTAAAAAGCATGCTTTGGAAAAAGTCAAAATAGCATGACCTGACAGCCAAGAAGGAGAGCTTTTTAAAGATGAGAGGAAAATAAACAGGCAAGAAATTGCTAGGTTTTACAGCATCATCCTGTTACCCAAATGCCATCTCAGCACTGTAGCTAATGTGGTCCCTCTGAAATGTGTTGTGTAGTACAAGCAATAGCTGAATTTTGCTGTTGCTGTCAAGACTTCTGCCTTTGCTTCCTTTTTAATTTGGTGGATACTGTCAAAGAGACCTCCCTTCAGTAAGAGCCCAGCGTCAGCTTTCTGTTTCTAAGGATGGGTTCATTCTGGTAGGTGGTTTCTTCAGAGGCTCCTCCACTGTGTTCTCCCTCTGTCATCCACAGTTCAAACATGTGGGGTAGATTTCCCTCCACACAGCTTTACTACAGGTGTCCACAGTCCAGACTTCCATATCTGAGTTGGTCAGCTTTCATGGAAGTGCCTTGTGATCAGTATAAGTACAAAATTTAGAGATCTCTACCTACTGTTTTAGGCTTCTGTGTTAGAAGGCATCTGATCTACTGCATGTATCTGCATTTACCAGAGGGAAAATCCCCACAGCTCCCATCTCAATTAGAAGACAAAAGAATGGTCAGTTGTGCCATGGCATCCATATAGCACTGCCATGCAATTTATGGCTACTGGTAAGCTAAGTTAGAATTAAAACAACATGCAAGAGAAGTAGAAAGTATTTGTAAGCCACTAGCATTCTCCCACACAGTCCAGTTCCCACTGATAATGAGCTGTACCAGTTGCCTCTGCAGTAACACTACACTGTGGACCCAGCTCAGCCTTCAGTCTAGTTCATGTCCTTATGACAAACAACAGATGTTCTTTTCAGCAAGTTTCCATTGATCTTTGCTATGTCATTTGTACTGGATTTTCCTGACAAAACTAAATATTGTAATTAAATGTTTTCTTTCCATTTTTATCAATTTTTGGAATTTCTGTTTCTTGCAACATGAGCAAATTAACTCAGCCATTGGCATATACTCCTTTTCATTCCAGTCTCAACACTGAAATCGTACAAATACTGTGAAAACTAGGTAATTTTCCTTCTGTCTTAACGCCCCAAGGAACATAACAAAGCACTGTGTGATTTGTATGCACCTCTGAAATGACAAACTATGAAAACATTTCTCAGTTTAAAAGTAAAAATGTCCCTCTGTGTTCTTCCAATGGTCCACCCTGTAAATTTTTTCTAAAAAATTTTCTCTCTTCTCCCTCATGTTCTTTCCCTAAAAAAAAAAAAAAAAAAAAAAAAGCCCAATTCTACTGTTTTACAGAGGGTCAGGATTAGAACTACTCTTATATTTTATCCTGAATAACAGTGGTTAAAATAAGGATTTTCCATCACTTTGGAAAAACATGAGATAAAAGGAATTTTAAAACTTTTTTAAAAAAACATTAGGAAACTTTCTGGATAAAAGTATATGCTGTCAAAAGATGGACTTATGTTTCAGAAGACATATCATCACATTGCCAAAAGAAAATGACTGCTGAAGGCGACAGCATGGCATAAAGGAGAAACTTGCTTTTTTCTTGCAATGGGATCCAGATTTTGCTCTTTTTTGTTGAAATGAAAGAATAGTATTGGAAATAGCTCAATCTTGGGTAAAGAAGATTAAATACAAGACCTACTTGCTTTCCAATGATCTATGTTTACCCATATATTTGGGGATCACATGTGTTTCCCAAACATATTTTTTTCTGTTTAGGCAACAGTCCTTGTGGACTGTGGAGGATTCTACAGTCAGACAGTCCAAGACTCACTTTACAGAAGAGGTCAATTTTCTCAGGATCTGTCTTATGAGAAAGGTGGGATCTCCCAAGAGAGTGACTGAGAACAGGATCTAGCTAAGTCTAGCTTAGCCTAGACAGAGTATCTTCCTCTCTAGCCACATAAAGTTAAGAAATGTGACTACCACTGTACAGCCTGAATACATTAGTCTCTTTGTGACCTGTCTCCCATTTGCAGTGGTGTAAGCTCAGAGAGAAAGTTCATTAATTTCCTTTTCATCTTGGAAATGCAACATGGCAGAAGCTGAGCAGAACCCCACAAACCACACTTCCTGAACCACTGCACCAAAATCTTTCAGCCAAATACTAGTTGCAATGCTTTATGTAAAAATAACCTATTTGTTATTCAAGAAAGGGAAAAGATAAAGTCATTGGAATCTCTAACATCTTTTGTGCAACATCGCCATCATAAATAACAAAGAACTGTTAGGTTATACCTGTCTACTGAGACTCCTCACTAATTCAAATAAAAGATCATCGTTTATTCTGAAAAAAACATATATGGAATGTGCCACAGCTGGAAGCTATTATGCAGGCCTTGGAAATGCTTGTCAGCAGGATATCAGTTAAACAGGTGTATGGTGATGGCTAGGGCATATAATAGACTCATTAAGGTTAGCTTCAGTATCAGTAACACAGAATTTAGTGTTTCAAATATCTAGATCTTTGGGCTTGAAATCTGTTAAGGGTTTGTGTTTTTTTTTGGTACATCTATTTTGATGTATTTGCTAAAGAAGAACACACATATAATGTGATCTTCCAGAGATGTGACTGGAAAGATATCTAAAAAGACTAACATCAGCTAATAGGAGCCAGTCTCCCAGGGTGTCTTTATCTGGTGCCTCCCATCCGGGTCCCATCTGGCTTCTCCAGATGGTGATTTAGAGCAGACTTAATCCATATGTTTGCAGTCATCTCTGTTCATCTCCATTGCCTAAAGTAGTGGCTTTAGGGAGACTAACTGCTTTCGGCCAGGCATGGAGAGGAAAATGCAAGATGTTTCAGTTTTCCTCAGTGGCCCCAAGGCCAACTCATCCACATCTTATAAAGATTGTTAAAGATGGAAGAGGCACTCATATAAAAAATTCTCTTTATAGAGACTACTGGTAGATATTTCTGCTCAAAGTTTGAGCCTTGTCAATTGGAAAAAATCCTGGAAAAAAAAAGATGTGGGTGTAATCATGGTCAGATCATATTATAGATTGATCATTAGTAACTAGTATATTAAAAAGAACCTGTAAGAGAGACAAACGGGACACAAGGAGGTGTAAGACAACATACTTTCAGAGAGACAATAGTTGCACAGGCCCATGTAGGTCCATATCTGGAACACAGTGGTACATCTCTGCTAGAATAGATGCAGAAACAGGCAAATAGATGGGGTGAATGAAGAAACTCGAAATCCTTTCTTTTTTTCCATCCAGAAGAAAGAAGACCAAGCTGAGATGTGATTTCCCTGAAGAAATATGAGAGAGAGAGAGAGAGAGAGAGAGAGAGAGAGAGAGAGAGAAACAGCATTTGGGGTAATGCTGGCAAAAGAACACTTGATCAGAGGTTGCCAAGTGTAAGTTCAGTCTAATTAAATCAGAGTTTCTTGAAAGAAGTGAGTTTCAAAGGCAGGCTTGAGAAAGAAGAATGGCAAAATTCCTAAGTAATTTTAATGCATATATAAGCAGGATATTATGGTGTGGCTGCCTCCAGTGGAGGACAGCACTTGATGACTCAGTCTTATGTTTCTGTCTGTCTCCTATTAATCCTTGGCTTTAAAAACACAACAACAAGAAAATACTGTAGCTAGAAGCTAATCTGAAGCAAAACTTTTTTCTGCATCAATTATGTGGGCTATAAATAATATAAATAGCAAAAGGTTGTGCTTGGCCAGGCTAAAAATATATTCCAACACTAAAAGCAAACTGTTACTCAGTGGAAGCCAGACTGTGATAATTAAGAGTTTTTAATGGTCAACATTTCAAGATACTCCCACGTACTTTTACATGTTCCGCACCTCCATCTCTGCCACACAAAGTGAAATTGTTTTCAGTCAGTTAAAGCTAAGTTCATTCTGCTTCTCAGATATGAATTGTAATAACAGGAAGCCATAACAACATATTTGTTTTGTGTTTTTTAAAAAAATCTGATTAAAGTTCTCTGAATATATTAAATATTCTCATATATTCTGGAGAATAATATATGTGAAAGCAGCATGTCATTTTAGGAATATGGAAGTCTGTTGTCTCTTATCTTTTTCAGACTGAAAGAAAAGTGCTCAGAGTGACAATGGGTTGCAGATGAAGGGATGACAGCTCCACGGATCAGCTACACTGCATGAGCTCCGACTTAGGGTAATGGGTGAGTACCACCGAAGGGGTTGGTGCAGGGACTTCGGGCTGCAGCTCTATGAGCTGCTCAGGTGAGCAGTTCTGCATTGTGATGGCCAAAGCTGAAACCTTTCTGTTGGTAAAGCTGGGGGATAAACATGGTTGCAATAGGACAGGTCAGCATCAGAAGAGAGGCTTGTCTGTCTTCTTCAGGGGAAGCCTGCCTGGAGATTTGCCAGAGACCTCAATCCCATATTCTCTGATGCAGTGTAGACACTCGAGAACATGTTTAACTTTAAGCATATGAGTGGTCCTATGGACATCAATGGGGTTGCTAATGTGCCTAAAGTTAAATATGTATCAAGTGCTGTTCTGGAATGGGACCAAGGACTCAGAAATTTACAGGATCAAGGTTTGGCTGAAGAACAGAGTAAAAAGGGAGACAAAAGCTGAGAGATACTGAGTTACTCTCATGCCCTCTTGTGTCAGTCCTTCACGGAAGCAAGCCCTAGGATAAACCCCTCATTATAGTAAAAGTTGAAGGAATACCTGTGCAGGAAGCTGAAACACTAAAAGATACTGTAAACACACTTTACATACAATGTCCTTTGACTTTTAGATGGCAGTACATTTTAAAGCAGACACAGTGATGTCACTGCAGGAAAACATCACAAAAACATTGCAGCAACAGGATCTCTTTCAACAGAGGCCTGGTTGACTCACTCTCACAGCTGCAGCAAAGTAGTCCAATGTGTTTCTGGAGAGCATTCTTGCTTGTGAAGTCTTTATTGGGACACTCTGACTGCAGGGAAATGCAGCCGCTTTTCATTTCTTGTGGCAGTCAGAAAGTTTCATTGAATATTTCTGAGCTCTCAATCTCTTCCAAAACACATGCTGAATTTCCTGGCTCTCTTCCTTAAAAATCTGGTCTGGGTTTCTACCCCTGTCACCTCTCAAACTACTTTATGTGCACATAAATTAAAAAACAAAACAAAACAAAAAAAAAGGCATTTTGATTTTTCAAAATTAACTTTTAACTGTTTTTCACAACTTTGTGAATTTTTATATGCAATCACTTTTATGTTTAAATGATCTGTATTATGAACTTATACTGGAATCCAGCAAAGTTGAAACAGAAAGATTTGTCCTTTTGCTATTAGTAGTGCAACACTGCCAACTAGAGGCATTTTAACAATCAAGTTTTTGTCCTATTGGCCACATCAATAAAGAGCTGCATACCTATAAATACTAAAAGATCATATTTGTGCTAGACAAATCCGACCCAAGTCCTCCAACTACAGTGGTACTTGCATTGAATTTTCTTTAGATATTGATGCTTCAGTATGCCATTTACCTAATCCAAACACCTCGACACATCATCCAGAAACTCAAATATAATGAAGGCAGATATCAAACTCTTTGGGTTCCTCAAAGACTTGCTGAGCCATTCTAATAGCTTTTGGAAATATGCCTCCACAACACATTGTGAGTGTTAGAAAAAAGAATAAAAATTATAACTTTGAAGGCAAAGTAAATTCTAGATATCATTTTCTCAACCCTCAATTTCAATAAGACTTCATAATTTATTGGAATAAAGAAATCATAGCCTATTCAGGTGGTCTAAAAGGCAATTTCTGTATAAGCTTTCAGCTCTGTAAGATGACGTATGCTTTGAGAAAGGTGTTTGTTCTCAGCTGAAGCAGTGATTGAAAAGAGAAAGACTGAAAGACTGAAAATAGAGAAAACATGCCCTTGACCAGAAAGGCTCATCCACAGCCTGCTGCATGTGGTTCCCTGACATGTATGTGCTTGTTAGTTCCCTGTATGAGAGGAGATTTGACGCAAAGCCATCGATGTTCATGCACCATGCACAGACTGGAGCTGCCCGTGCCCCACGCTGCTGCCCCTGCCCTCTTCCCTGCCATGCCCATGATGGTGGGGAACACCAGCCCACAGCTACCCAGGATGCAGCAAGAGGAAGCTGGAAAAGAGGAGGACAGGGACTTTCTGCAGGTCCTCATGCCAACCAAGGTCCAATGAAGCCTTGGGGAAAGAGTCATTCCAGCTGCCCCCATCCCTCTGCTGGCATATGACCAAGTCGAACACGACCCTCTGTGTACGTAGAGTCTGCTGGCAGGGAGAGAACTGAGAGCCTTGAGCATGCAACAGGCTTACTGCTACTTTCCAGACTTACAGCATGCAGGACATACAACTCTCCTCTTTTCTAATTAAGGACTGTAAAAAGTGGCAAGCCTTCACACCCCTTTTCAGCAGCTGGGATCTCCCCAGCCATGGGCATGGAGTGCACTGTACCCCTCCCCTGGGCTGGCAGTGTGTGCCCTGGGGTGCACCAGCAGCTTGGGAGGCCAGAATGGCTTCCAAGGCATCCCCTGGCATGACTAGAACCACACTGTAAGACGAAAATCCTCTGGTGGAAGGGCATGCTCTGCCTGCCAGGGCTCACACAACATTAAATAAACAGTCCAGAACAGTTTGTACTTTTGGACTGAAGGGAGGAACCAACATCTAGCATTGGTTTCCTTTTATTTACCAAAACACATTTATTCCGTAAATCTCAGCAAAATTTATGAAAAATAATAAATTACATTTTTCCCCTTGCAGTCTTCAAAGTTTTGTATCTATAAAAAGTTCTGGGAAATCTGAGAAGCCTAGAGGGCAGGAAAATAATCTTGTTGGGAAGCGGAAGCCAGTGGACAGTAGTGACTCAGAGGCACAGAGCTGCAGAGCAGCTGAAGTAAGGCGCCAATTAAGCCTGAAACCAAGTTTTCCAGGTGCTGTGCCACAGAGCAGTTTAAGGATGGAGGGGTCAGTTACCAAAAAAATGCAGAGTAACCTCTGGAGGGGGTTAGAGGTGACAATACTGGAATAAGAATTTCACTTAGAATTGAAAGCCTGGACACTGGCCTGGGAAGTAGAGAATACAGTTTGCAGCCAGCATAAACCACTGTAAAAACTAATTCAATAAATGTTTTTCCACTTATATTATTATGCTTGTGTTCCATAACAATGTTTTTACAGGAATACAAAGCTAAAAAAGTACAGTGGTCCAGTGGAAGCAAACTGCTGGGGCACAGGTAACACTGGAGCAGTTTGTTCACTTGAGCAGTACCTAGAGCTTTCCTTTTAGGAAAGGGGGCTGGGAGGAAAGTACATCTGTTGTGAATCAGCTTGTAATACCAGAAGCCCTATTACCACAATTGTGACTGTTCTGAAAGACACACTCAGAAACAAACCAGCATGTCATATCTAGATTTCTCTAAATGACTGTTGAAATGATCCAGAAATTTTCTAATAATGATTTTTGGCTGTCCATCAAAATCTGAGTCCAATAGATATTTGTAAGGTTTTTCCACTTATTCCTTTTTTGGCAGTGAAAGCTAATGCTCAGCACTCTAAGCCTGTAGTTCTCTGCTCTGGTACCATGTGCTGCTTGAATGTACCCTGAGGTCCAGACCCACTCCACACCAAATACCTGTGTTAAGAGCCGGAAGTACCTCTCATCCATGAAAATATGTGTTCTGTGAAGCTTTATTCTACTGTTTAGTGTAAAATTTATTTGGGCATTGTGGTGGTGCATCTCCCCCCTTCAGGCCACACTACAATCTCCCTGTATAATCTCCTAATTAATTTTGTATTGATTTGCAGAGACACATTGATCATGTGTAAAAACCTTTTGCAGAGTTATCAATAGAGGTTGCAGGAATGAGCCTGAATTACACCTGTCACAGGAGCTGTGATCTTATCCCTTGCTCACACATGAGCTAAGGCAGAATTGGACAGAGTAAGAACTTCATCAGCAATGTCATTTTTGCAGCACTATGTAAATTAAAATTTAAAAGTCAGATTCACTTTTCATAAATGGACTATCCGATGTATGAATACGTACCTAAATCTGCTGCTGCATGGCTCACACGAAAGCAGTAGCATGTGATTTCAAGTGTCAGTTATTCTGAACATATTTCTCTTTCTAAAAGTCTGTCTTCTTCACATACTTTATTGATGTTTTGCTCTGCCTTGTATTTAGCTAATTATTACATTTCCTAATTTTGATCTGGATAGAAATGTATATACACAGTTAATCCATAATTACTTGTACTTCCAAAATTAATCTTTTGGAGTAGAGAAGAAAAATACAAATACCGTCCACTCACATTCCCCTGGAGACTAAGATGGCCAAGTTCAATGAGCAAGAGACGCTAGTTTAATGAAGGAGTACAGAAACGTGCTCTACATTTCAGAGATTCAATATTTGGCTGGTAACTGCTGCTGCACAGGTCGGCCTTTTGAGTGCCAGGCAGCACAGTTTTGGCTGGGATGGAGCTCTGGCTTCACACTCCGGGCATGTATGGATGCTGAACACATGCAGGAGAAATTAAGGACAGGGAGCTGATAAGATCCCACTTAACAAGCAGTGACTGAATAGGTTTACTGAAGGCATCCATCTTGGATTTATAAATTATTACAATCATTTTCTTTCAGCATTAAACTTTGACAAGGTTTTTTTTCACCATGGCCGCCAATCTCTCTGTGGCGAGACTGACAAAGGCTGAAATTCTGACCTTCAAATATAGAGACAAATTGCTGAACATCATCCTGCCAAAGGGCACTCACAGGTAGCTCAGCACTAATTTTAGACCAATTGAATATCTACCCCTTTTCTTCTTACGATAAGAAACCTGTGCCATGAAAAACACAATACCTCGGGGGTGAATAACACAATATGTCAGGGATGAGAAACAATACGATTCAGTAATTTCTATATTTCTAACTATAAGAAGTGTAACCATGCAGTCCATATAAACAAATACATGGGAGATCAAGAACCAAAAGAGGATTCCTTCTGATTCCTTTGCAAAAGCTATCCAAGGCGGAGGGAAAAGCTGATCCAGCTCATTCCTTCTTTGTGCAAAAATGACGAATAAAGGACTGTCTTTGTCAAGTTCAGTAAAATTATATCTAGAATCGTATCCAAAGAATCATACAGTTTTAAACTACAATAATAATAATCAGGATGATCAGGTACTTTAAACCACATTCTTTAAATAAATAATTTTATTTCTGTCTAAAAAAACCCAAAACAAAGTTTGTTTTATTTGTAAATTACACTTCTCTACACAAAGTAACCCTTGTGTCTTCCTATTAGGTTCATACCTGTCTTCAAGCACCAGTGAACCCTGCCATTCTCTGGGAACAAAAGCACCTACAGTTCCAGCTTTCATTGGCAGTTTCTTTTTACACTGGATATAAGCCAAACTCAAACTGTGTGAGGGGGGAAGTAGCAGACACACATAAGCCACCATTTATTTCCAATCCTCATAACAAGACACCTGATACAAGCAAGATGAAGAGAAGTGCAAGGATTCAGTGTATAAGCATGGGAACTCACAAGGATGAAAGTTGGAGGGATGGCAGAAAAGGAAGGGGGAGGGTGGAAACACATTAATTTGGTTTTCAGCTCAAAGGTTCCTCTCATTTTTTCCCAGGTGAATGCACTGTTGTTGCAACACAGAGACCTGGACAGCTCAGGTGTTCTGTGCTTAAATCACACTGATTTTTAACTAACCAGTTCCAGGAAGAAGACCTTCGATCAGGAGAATTGATCGCTGCTGGTGAGCAAGTATTTCTCATTCTTAATTCTCCTTTAGTATGGCAGTGAGGTTTGGTTCACAAATACCTTACAAAGTTAGTTATACAAAAACACAATTGATAGATGCATAGAGATTAGCTAGCACATGTTTGTTCTGCCAGAGATTTGAAGGCAATCTACATGGTGTTGTCTGTAATTTTTTTCTCTTAAATCAATTAACTAATGTTGTATGATGTAGTATCAAAAATTCACATTATTAAATTTAACTGCCTCCAGCTGCAGCTCCACAAATTATCCTTCCAAAATCCTACTGATTTTCAATAGAATGATAATCAAATATTAAGCTTCAGATAAATATACCTGTGATTTGAAGAGACTTACTCTTTTTTTATTAACACATAATGAAAAAAAGAACTGAATCGTGCATTCCATGTCTGCTTCAGAAAGACATTATCTGGTGTGATTTCACAGCCATATCTATTCATGTTTAAATATAATTTTAATGTGTTAATAGAAATGCTGAATTTGATTGTTAACATCTAATTGGTAAACTAATACTAAAGATAGTTGCTGATTTTCACACAGAATTGCTACAAATACTCATTTTTCAAGACTATAGTAGTATGGTGTAATGATCTGCGTTAGTTGACTGAAGTTAGTAGTTTGCACAAACATGGGGAAAACCTGAATGGAATTTTTGTTGAGGATTTATTCAAAAATCCTCATTCCCCAGACTGAACTAAAAATTACAGTCTCTCCTTAGGAAACACTGGAAAACTTCTCATTTTCTTATTAAACATCAATAATCTCCAATCATCAAATTCTTGTGCATAATAAGTAAGCTTCAAAGGAAACTCCTTTATAAAACTCATTCATGAGTAGCCAACATGAATGAGCCTAGGGGAGTATGTAAAACAAAGAACAACTTTAAAGTTGTGATGCCATGTGCAAGTAAAGGGAATCATTTTGGAACAAGACTGAAGTGAAAAATATTATAATGAATATAACTGATTATTTTAGCAACCTAGGGAAATTTTTCAGAAATAGAAGATTCTTACTACAAGATGATATTTTTTCCTAAATTTTTGCATATTTTAATATACAAATTTTTCTCCACATGAATAAAATACTATTCTCGGATTGAGATTGCCAGTTATAGGAAATGGAGTTTTAACTTGTTGATAAGAAATTTAACTGCTAACAGTGATTCTGCAGTGTTAGGAGATTCATTAAACCATCACTTTTCTTGCTTCTCAGTCCTAAAAAGCATGAAGCATTTTCTTTTGCCAGTGCTCTGGGTCATAATTCCATACTGAATATCCTTCCTCCAAAAAATGGAGTCTACAGCTAGAACTGATGAGACTGGGTGGTATTCTGGGCTACATGCATTACATTTTTAACTCAGTTGAAACCATCAGGTATCCACCTGAATATCAGAATTTTCATGCTAAATATGATTGTACTGGACAGAAAGACCTATCAATTAAAAAAAAAATTTGGATTTTTTTAATGTTTTTCCTCAACTCTTGCTTCTGTTCTCTGACTTTTATCAAGGACAGAAGTTACTGAATTTCTTATAACGACCTTTGTCAGGAAGAGAATACTAAAGCAGCCAGGAGCACAGATGAATTCTTTTATTCAGAAGGACTTCAGCTGAAATTCAGTGTAAAAAAGCTGTGAAGAATAGGGAAGTTTTTCAAGTTTTCATTGTGAGAAACTGCTGAAAATTTCTTTGATATTTATCTTGCAGTCTTTAACATCCTGGTTCACAGAGTGCTGACTTAAAAAAATATGGCAATTTCAACATTTTGGACGGATTTGCCAATTTAAAATGTATTATACTTGGAGGCAAATATTTGCCAGTTTCCTATTTTATTAAGGAGGATATCATGAGACATCTTTTGTCAAAAAAACCCCTAATATAAAATAAAATCCCATGCTCTCATGTTTCACTGAAATTAAGAAACCTATAGCACTGTCTTGAAATTGTCATGATCCAGTATTACATTCACTAGTTCATAAGAATCAAATGAGAAGAGTCCCCTGCAGCCTAACTTTGACAGCTGAGAGCAGTGTTTCACAGTAAAATTAAGTACTTCCATTTTTCTCACAAAAGCAGGCATTTCTAGAAATAACCAAAGCTGTCTCTGAATATAAATTGTTAGGATGTCACTAACACATTGATTTACACTGTGCCAGGTGACAAATGCATGTGACTAAAGTCGTTGCTTTGTTTTTCAGTTTCCTTGCTGCATTGAAAGGGAAATTATGCTCCATTCAACATTGGCCTTGTCCCTCCTGCTAATTGCAGTCACTTCCAACCTTGCAATGGCAATTAAAAAGGAAAAAAGAGCACCTCAGACACTGTCAAGAGGTATTCTATATTTACTGTATGTAGTTACCTCCTTACCTCACCATATAGGCCAGCAAATGTTTTTATTCTAAATGTACATTCATACTTACCGAGGTGTGTTTCTCTTCTGTTAAGTGACACTCTGAGTAATGCGTGTTCTTATTTCATGTAATTTTGTTCCATCACTTTATTCTTAAGGATACAACTGAGGGCCTCATATAAACTGCATAATTTATGCAACTCAGTAGAAACAACTGAGTCTCTCAAATCAGGATGTACTTGTAGGACTCTCAGTGAAAAAATACTCTTTCATATACCATTTGAAAGATATTTTGTTATGGTAACTTAACAACTGCTGAAACACAGTTTGATAACTTCAGTTGCTATGGGACAATTTTTCTACAGACCCATTTTTGTACACAAACCCTTTGAACCATTGGTGTGGGTTTCTGACTTTTTTTTTTGTTTTGATTTTCGTCAGATATCCACCACAAAGCATGACTGTGAGTAATTCACTTCCTCATGGTGCCTAATTTTCAACCTGGATGTTAAATAAAGACCCTGTTTTAAGTTATTTATGTCTGATCAATCCTTAGAAATACAAGCAGAAAAAACGCTCAGCAACCTCTTTTACCCTTCTCCATCTTCTATCTCCTTTTGGAACTATTGAGCTCAAAATATCTTCATCTCCCTTCCTGACCTCTTCTGCAAGCTGTGCAAAGCCTGCAGATCCCACAGCTCACCTCTGAGGTTACCCTGTTCTGGCAAAGTTGCACATGTCACAGAGGTTTCATCTGAGCCTGACTGCTCCAAGACCACTTGACAAAATCATGCAACACCTGGACTATCCAAAGAGAAATTTCAAATCACTTTTTGTAAGACGTATCCTGGGGAAAAGTTTATAATCAACCCAGTATGTAAATCAGGATTTACTTTTCCCACTAAGCCTAAATGCACAAGAAGATAGCAAAACCTCTTACATTCTGGTGGTTTTGAAAAAAAAGCAGTGACAGAAAGCAGGTGTCGCTTTTCTAATTCGATTTCAGGCCCTTTGAGATGCCTTGCACACTTTACAAGTAATTTTCACAGATCAAAGGGGAAACCTGCTCCAAAATGACTCCTACTCCTCTGTGTAGATGCTTTCATCAGCAGCTGACTGCAGCTGGGGTTGAGAAGGCACTGGTCAGTATGCCAGAATCCCACCATCAGCCAGAAAGATCTGTCTACTGAAGGAAGAGGTAATCCAGTAGCACCACAAGCAATTGTCCTGTGAGAAATCTATCAGCAAATCTGGGCTGGTCCAAGCACTGTCCAGACAGCGCAGAAGAAACAGAGCTCTAACCTAGTCCAGATCCAGAAATTGTTCTACAGTTCCAATGAGGGCTGTCATGAATGGAGCCACACTGCCTAGGATGCAGAGATCTACTACACAGGGGCTGACATCTTTGGGAGTTGAAGGAGTAAAACCAATTGGACAATTTGCTTTTTGGGATCTGTGCTACGGATTAGCCATGAAGTTGATGATTCATTGGGATTTTGTTTCAGTAGAGATTTTTATTTAACAGCCATTCTTTTATGAAATCATTTCATTAAATTACGTACTTACAACTCCAGGGATTGAAGTTCATTACTTTGGAGTTAAATTTATAACCCAAGACTGTTCTAATGACATTCATATTAAATCTTATTTTATTTGAGCTGTCATATTTTAATTTTCTCTCTTTTATTTGCCAGCTTCTCTTTAAGGGATCTACATGAAATATGGAGCAGACAACATAAAGGATTTGTGTGCTCATTTAGGGACCTCTGAGCATTTAGAAAGATTGTCATCTAGTCTGTCAAAGGACTTGACCTGGATACACAACCAGCTGAGATTTTTTGAGGGGTTGGTTGTTTGGTTGGGGTTTTTTAACCTTTCAGTGTACCTATCAGGAGATGTAGAACTAGTAATGTTAGAGAACCTTTGACTAAAAAACCCAAATCTTATTTGTGTACAAGTGTTGATAAATATTAAAAAAACCAAGGAATTTGTTACCAGTTACTTTCCTGGCCACCAGCTAATCCTCTTGTTATACTTCTAGGGTGGGGAGATGAAATTACCTGGGTACAAACTTATGAAGAAGGGCTTTATCAAGCAAAAAAAAGGTAAGAGATTAAAAAGTAGTGTGAAGACTTAAAGTTGTTACTCCGACATGCCAGAATATACTGTAATGAAACAGAACAAAGAAACACCATGACAGCTGATCTGCAGACCACCCAGTTAAATAAAACAGACTGTGTCTATAAATAAAAGCCCTTGTAGGGATCCTATGACTCTGAAGTAACATTATGGGCTGACAATGTAATGCTGTCATTTCTTTGTCACAAGAGCAGTGTTGTCATTTGAATTAACAATGATAAATAGATACCATAACTTTTTCAATTACATCTGTTGTGTTTTAATATCATGTACCTTTGATTACTTCCTTGAAATCAGTTGTGTTTGTTCTTGCATGGAGGTATGCTGCTTCTGATGTTTTCCCCGACACTTTATTAGTTGGAATATGTCCATGATACACTCACAGTTTCTCACTGTCTTGGTAGAAATGGGAGTTCCAATCTGAACCTTCTCTGGAACTCAGCTGAAAATATATTTGAGAATTCATAACAATACTTATTTAAATATCTTTTACAGTTCATTTTAGATCAAAATAGTGTAGCATGAGCTATTGCTAAATTGAAGGCAAATTATTTTTAAAATAAAAGACAGTTGATATTATGTACTCTAGGTGAAAAAGGCTAGAAACTAACAACTCTTGACAGTGATAGCACACCAAGGATTAGTAATGGATTTGCTGAACAGTAAATATAGTTTAAAAAAAAATACAGGAGAAAATGCAGAGAATTTTTTTTGACATCCAAAATATAAAATTTTGATACTTTACTAAAATATTTACAGAAAAAAAAATAATATACTGTATACCTGTTCAAGAAATCTTAAAGCACATGAAACTTTTCATGGGAAGTATTTGATGATAAACCAAATCTTATAAAAATTATTTTATTCCTGTTCATACAGATTATTTTTATTTTCTTAATCATGGAGAACTTCATAAGTAAGCAACATTAAATAGCTCTTCAGTTTGATTATTTACTATCTGGGAATGAAATGATGAAGGAACTGTCGTTTCTTTCTTCTAGAATCTCTTACTATAGGCAACCTATTGAGATGTCTATTTCTCTGTTTTTCTTTTATGAAGTGGTTATGCTCCTTTCCCTTGCTCAAAAATGTCTGTGATACTTTACAGAATGTCCGTATGGTTTTACTGTGGGGTAACATAAGATTAAACACAACTTGCTTTTTTCAGTCTGCTAGTAAAATCACCCATTTGCATACTTTTCAAATCATCTAACTACATCTTTTATTATTATTAATAAAGTAACAAGCCACTGATGGTAATTCATCATTTGGAAGACTGTCAGTACTGCCAAGGTAATTTTGATTTTTTGTGTGTTAAAATGTTGTGAATATTTTTATAAGAAACTGAACCTATCTATATATTCACCTTGCACTTAGTGAAAATTATTAAAAGAAACAGGCAAATGAAAATGTATCTGAAAATCAAAGAATTTATTACCGTTATTTACAAAAAGTCCACTATGAAACTACCCAATAAAGAACATGAAAAATACTCAGTGCTGCTGTACTGCTATCCCAAATGCAGCACTCATCGGTTTAAATTAAGAGGCACAGATTTGCTACTGACTCATTGAACAGATTTAATGATGTTTGGGTCTCCTGAACTGGTAACTAAAGAAGGAGACGAGGATAGGGCTGCTGAAATTGATCTAACAAGAATTTTCTGAGAATAATGCACTTTTGTCAAGCCAAGACATGGTATCCATTGAGACGACAGGCTTTATAAATAACAGAAGAGAGCTTCCATTTTCACAGCCGGGAGGTTGTACTGCCATAGGTCAAAAAACCCCAAAAAGCAGTGATAGAGCCCTTAAGTGTCTCCTCAGGAATGTGAATCAGCAGAGACAGGAACAATGTGGCCAGTCTCTGACCAATATGGTGCCCAAATGCAGATGGAAAGGCAGAGTTTGAGATAGACTTCAAAGTTTATCCTGTCTTTTCTAGCACTGAAGAAAGCTTTTGCAGAAAATGAAGAAATACAGGAAATGGCCCAAAATAACTTTGTTATGCTGAATCTCATGGTATGAAGGGTTTGGGGAGATTTGACTGGTATCTTTTTATGGTCTGTGTTTTCTCTTTCTTTGTCTTGCTTTTTCATGTCATTTTAGCTAATATCTCTGTCATTTTAGTTACATAAGTAGAGGCATTTGTGCATGTGTATTCACACACAAGTAATACCTATCCAGTTTTTTCCTCTGGTACAAGGTTATTCACAGGTGGTACTACTCAGCAAAATTTACAGAAACATTTTAATAACTAGCTTTAATTTTTCTCCCAGCATGAAACCACAGATAAAAACCTGTCACCTGATGGACAATACGTGCCTCGAATCATGTTTGTAGGTATGTACGGTATATATCTTCAAGGATGTGATATCTGAATTATGTCAGTGTTCTCCTTTGGGGACATCAGAATAATTCATTTTGCAAAAGGTAAACAGCTCACTGCCTCTTTGACCCTTGTAAACTTCCTCAAATTAGAGATATGTTCTGGAGGGTACCCAAGTTTGACCTGGGGACAAGATGCTTAAAAATCTGTTAACATCTGGGCTTTTGCTCTTCGTGCTTCTTGCTAGTGCTGTTAAAGGACAAAGTTTACTGAAAAAGTCAAATATCCGACCAAAAGTAGATGTCTATAGTGTGGATATTACCACAGAATAAATCAATAGTCAGTGGCATCTAAGGAACGATTCATCCCATTGTAAAGCAGACCTCTGGAATGGATCAAATTAATTATGCCCCAGAGTGCCTGTTCATTTTCACTGATTGTACAGGGAGCCTAGAGTGACTAGCTCTTTGATGGCAGCCAAAGTTCAGTGAGATGAAGCCCACACTCAGACAGAGAGCAGTGCAGTTACAGGATTCAGTTAATTACCAAAAAAGCTTGGAAGGGAAACTGGAAGATATGTCCACAACAACCTATTCCCACGCTGGGAACATAAGAAACACAAGATTTTCATTCTGAAGTCTCTAGGTTGGTCATGCTAATATTGCATTAGGGATGCATGATCCTCACTGTGTATGTATCCAGTCAAATTAGCCTCTCCTGATGTAAACCTAGAACTTGTAAAACAGGATATTTTCCTTTAAATATGGATGAATTGCATGTGTAACCCAGCACTTAAAAATAGCTGCATAATATAAAAATGAGCATAAGCTCTTGTTTAGGATTTCTCCAGTTGGCTGGAACAGAGCGTAACGGCCTCGTAATTGCCTCGTTGATGAAATCAGAAACAGGGCTGACAAAGCAGTGCCACACCATCACCCACAGCTGTTGTGGGAATGGAAGGCAGTGATTAACACGATTACTTTTTCAGACCCATCTCTCACAGTACGAGCTGATATCACAGGAAGATACTCCAACCGGCTTTACACGTATGAACCACAAGACATACCATTCTGTAAGTGCCCCCTTTGTTGTGTTTGCATTTCACATTGTAAGCAGCCAGACACCCCATCCCAATCATTTGTTCATCAGAATACATCAGGATCTCAAAGTAAAGAATAAATACTGTGTGTGAGCATTTGCAATAAATTTTAACGGTCTAACCTGTTCAAGCAAAACAATCACACCTATTGTCCCATTGAATTTATTGGGACTACTCAGGTAAGAAAAAATGAAAGATCACGGGTGAGAACTTTCAGGATCAAGATCTGAGCAGTTTGCTGAAGAACAGTGAAAGTTACACTTATGCAAGTCATACTCGGACATTCAAAAGTATCCAACTGCACAATATAAACAGCCAGTGGTGGGAGGGAGTCAGTAAAGAAATGCTGGTGCTTACCTCGGTACCACCTAACACAAGTATTTCAGAAAGGAATGTGATTTTTCAGGTTCAGCCAGTCCTTCTTCTATACCATCTATCTGACACCAGTGCAATATCTCACCACAAATATGCACATCACATCTGATTACCAGGCTTGCTGTTGAAAAATGAGGGAGTTGAAAGGAGCCTTGTCAAATCCCTTTAAGTTAAACATTCTGATTCCTTAAACTTTTTACCTTCTTCTTTAGTAACAGTGCCAGAATTTTCACAATAGAAAGCTCTAAAATATAATATGTGACTATAAATTAATTTCAGCGTGAACAATTTACTAAATTAAAGTAGGAAGGGGTTTTTGTAATTGTACAAATACACTTTTAATACATTTTTACAGTTCTTATTTATTTTTCTTTCAGTAATAGAGAACATGAAGAAAGCACTACGCCTCATTCAGACTGAACTGTAACCAGCAACAGTGAAATTACCATAAACTCTACGAGGTGAAGCTGCACATCTGTCTCTACTAGAATTCTGAACTCTTACCAAGCAGTTTGGTATATCAGGTTTCTTAAGAACAATTTGGAGAACAAATATAGAAAGACTATCGCATCCATTTGCAAAACAAGAGGAGAACTATATTAAACACTTTGAAATTAGTTATCTGAATAACTGAAAGTGATGGTTTAAGGTGCGGCAACTTTGAGCTGCATTTTATCAATCTAACTCTGACTCTATTAAGTCAGTTATGACTTCTGACCAGGAATTATAAACAATCTTTTGGATCTCTATTTGGAATTTACTACATAAGTGAATAGCTGCATGTTGGCTCCCCATTTTAATTTTTATTGCAAGAAGCTTGTTAGTTGTTAGTGTACCTCTGCTTTATACACTTACTTCTCATTAAAAGAAAATAAACTTTGGTGTCGAATCAGACAAGAAAGCTCTTCTGATAGATTTTGGAATAGCTTATACAGCAAAAAACCAGTGATCTGGGCTTAGCTTTACCCTGTATCATCCTTTAACTATTGTTCTGATACCTGAAAACAGGACAGACATTCCAAACTGAGCATGTGGTCTCAGTGAGGTGATAACCATCAAAGAGCAACTACAGGTTTTGTTATGATAAAGATACAGTGAAGCAAGAGAGATGGAAGAAGATAGTCCCAGAACCCCACTCCTGAGTGAGGATAAGTGATGCTCGTAAAGTTTGGTATGCGAAAAATGAGGAGGCTTGTCCTAGCTTTTTTCATTTAAACAGTGCACTTGAGTCTTGGGAAACTCATCCCAGTTCATTCCCTCTTTCTGTAGCATTCCACTATGAAGGCGGCAGCTTACTGAGAGAATCTGTACATACAGAGCCTTTGCAAAATTTCCCTAGGATCACTGTATGCAAGGGTGGACACCTGTTTGAGTAAAAACCTGAAGTAGTTTCTTATCCCAGCAATGCAGTTTTTTGTTAGAGCAACATAGTCAATTCACCTGCAATAGGACCCTGTATGTTGTGTTAATGCAAAGCACCAGTCTCACTTGTGCTACCTGCCATTTCCTATGGTGCTGCCTGTATACACACATAGAAGATGAAGGAAGGACCTTTGCAGCACAGCTTTCCTAATTTATAATACCTAGTGGTTATTTGTCATGAATTAGCTATGATGCACCTATCTATGTTTTCAGAATTACTTAAAATTTGAATATAAGCGTATATTGCAACAGAGTGGTGACAAATTACCTGTACAAGAAGAGAAAAAAATTATTGTATTAGTCATTAATAATAACAATACCTTAATAATCAGTTAAATGATTTTTTTAACCTGTAGGGAAACTGCTAGAAGTAAAATTAAACTGGAAATCACATTCCTTTGATTTGTGTTTAGCTCTACTCATTTTTGTCTTTATCTATTCCAGATGTGGCAACCTTTCCCAGTCTGTAGGCATTGCTGTTACAGGCATGCCAGCGATGTTCAGGAGAAGGGGATGTGAGCTAACTGCCAGAGATGACACAGGATAGCCATGGCAGCCACTCAGCCTCCTTTTCTCCAGCTAAACAACCCCAGTACCCCCAGCCGCTCTTCATGACACTCGTGCTCCAGAGCCTTCACCAGCTTCATTGCTCTTCTCTGGACACGCATCTGCTTTGCTGGCCTTCCCCCGATCCTCACCAATAAACACTCAAACCTATCATCAACATCATCAAGCTCTAGACAATCAAAAAACTTCCCAAAAACAATGGCTCCCCCACCACCTCTCCTTCCTTGTCTGTCTCTTTTGAAGAGCTTATAGCCATGCATTGCAGCACTCCAGTTGTGCGAATCATCCCACCATGTTTCCATGGTGGCAACCTACACCATAGTTTTCCAGCTTCACAGTCTTCCAGCTCTTTCTATTTGTTGCCCATGCTGCATGTGTTGTGTAGACATAGCTCAGTTGGGCTACTGATCCTGCTGCATTTTTGAGGGAGAAGCCTAATTCCTACATGACCATTCTCAGGCACTTCCATGTTTTCTGACACATCAATAACCCTTGTGTCTTTGCTGCTGCATGGATCTCCATCCTCTGCCTCCACTGAGAGGGCAGACCAAAGGACCTCATTAGCACTCTGTCCCTCAAACATCTAGGTGCCACTACCAGGCTTATTTCTAGTGAACATGGTTTTACCCCCTTCCCTCTTCAAATCTAGTTTAAAGTTCTTTATTCCTTTAGTGGATCCATTCATAATCAAAGAGATGTCTGTTAAGAATCCACAAAGCTGGAATCACAAAAGATTTGTGATACATGACCACAGTCCAGGATGTGCGTGGGCTCAGGAAAGCTAAACTCCATAGTCTGTCTTACCTCAGTGCTGCAGGAGAAAATAAATGGTAGAATTACCACTTATTGGGATTGTGGAAGAAACAAGTAATTGCAAGCTCTGGGCCTAAAAGGCTACTGTTGTTTTGCTTATTTTTGAGATCTGATATTGAGTCAGCAGACAGGAAATAAACTGTGTGAATTAAATAAAATAAATAACCAAATTTTCAGAATAATACATTGATCACCGCCTTCTTTGTTGAACAAAAGTTAGTCTTTAGAACTACACTGCAACGCAGGTTATTTTAACATTTGAAGAAAATCTGGATGAATTTCCAAAGGTATTATTAATACTGATTATACCTATAATCTAGAACAATATTTTCTACTGAAATAGACATTCATAACAGTTTGAACAAACCACTCATTCAAGCAGAGAGCAGCCACTTTCCAGAGATGTCATGGGCCCATAAGTACTGCTGTGTCAGGTGAAATCTCTTTGCTGAGTGGCTAAAGGGGATTTCACCCTCTTCTTTCCTTCCTAAAATCCCCAGAGGTAGCAGGCTGAAATCTGTTGTGAGCCTTCCAAAATGAGGCTAAATCTTTGTGATTCTTAAAGATTCAGATCTGGTCCTTTTGGTGGAGCTAGATATTCAGGTAAAAAACACCCTGTATGTTGCACACGTATTTTTTATTCACAGCTTCATTCAACATTCACCCTTAATTTTAGAGCTGTGACTTTATTTCTGTCTTCTCCTCTTTGAAGACTGTTTTGCCAGGTGATATTTCTCCTGATGGAACAGACACTCAGATCTCAGATTAAAGTACCATTACTCCAGGAGAAGATAATAAGTCTGTAACCTGTACAATTCCTTCCCTTTTTTTCTTCTAAAATAAACGGCATAATAAATGGCATGATACACTACTCTCTCTTTTCTTCCCTTTCTGTCTGCTTGCATGCCACACAGATTTATTCACAATATTAATAGGCAGATTTTTATTCACATTCTTTACTTTCCTTTTTCTCAAGAAAGAGTTGGAAACTGTTCCTTTTGTTCCTTGATTATCTGGAACTAAACCAACCAGGTTTGTTTAACCTCCATTGTTTGTGTTAGAGCTGAAGGAAGAGAAAATAAGACTGAAAATGTGGATGTGAGAGCTGAAGTTGTTTTACACTGAATAAATTCAGTCACAGTATAAAGACCAATAGCTGAGAAAACCTACCTGTGCAGACTGTGCTTTTACAGAATTCATATCCTGTATTCTACATGTTGGATGTTAATATTAACATGAGCATAATACAGCATCACCTGTGCATGTACATGTTTTACACAAAAAGACTTATTCTGCCTTTACTATGAACCCGACACATTCTGGGAAGCAAACTTTATTGCCACTTGTTCACATATCCGTGTCTACTTTACTGTCTGGACTTATCTGCTGTAGTCAGACCAAGAGTAGTCAAACAAACGTGGCCTTAACGTCAGTGAGGTGAGGCACAGGAATCTGAGAACTGACAGAACAGGATCCTCCCCTATGTATCCGTCTCAGTGCAGAAAGGCGTTGCCTTTTCCAGCCAGATGGCTGATCTGTTGGTCTGCAGAGCTAAAATATTTTCTTGTGTGCAAATATTTGCGCTTGACCAGAACAAAAGAAAAGGCACCATACCTTTGTGTACCTTGGAGGTGAGAGATTGTGGGACACCTCAGCACTTAAAATGCAAAAGTAACTTGATCTTGCAGAATAAGACTGATATAATTTGGCTTGTTTCATGTACTACGCATGTTCTTGCCAAAAGCTGACACAGAGAAATTTCCAAATGCTGAGGTGTCCTCCACAGGATCAGCCAAGTCATTGATCTGCTTCCTTTAGTTTTTTCCTTTGTTCAAATGGATGTACAGATCTACAGTATGATTCAGGTGGAAATAAATAGTCTGTGGCAATTAAAAAGCCCAAAACCACCCATCAGAAGGGGAGGAATATTTACTTTTTCATCAGAAAATCTACAGAACTTGCAGTCTACATATCTCTTACTTTTCTTTGATGTTCAAGGTTCTCATGTTCATCACTTGCCATCTTGGTTGCTATGGTGTATTGTAAAGTAACTGACCCGTTAGTCAGTAAAAGTGAATCTTTCAGCAGAGTGTTTCATCAAGTCACCCTTTGTACATGTCTAAGTATGACTTGTGAGGATGAGAAAAGATACCATATGCAATAATTTTTCAAGGTTACAACACTCACGTGACAACACTCCTCATGGGGTGTTTTGGTGCTTAGATTTGGTCATTGCTTCAGGAAAGAGCCTAGAAGTACTTCAAAAAGACCTACTGTGTCTTCTGTTACCTTTCTGAGGTATCCCTCCTTACTACTTTGCACACCCTGGCTACGTGTCCTCAAGTGTTTGTAAAAGGCTGGCACACATGAACCCACCCTGTTATTTAGTGTTCAGCCAGCTGCACAGAAACAAGTTCACAGATGTACACAAACCACTGGCTTCATTGCTTATGTTCACATACAGGGAAAAGGACAGGGACTGCAGGGAGAAGTTACACCCTAAGGTGAGGATTATTGCACAGGGCAAAAAGAACAGGAGCCTTGCTCTGCTAAGGGTATTTTTTTTGCTTCAAGCCTACAAGCAGATGTGTCTGTGAGCATTTGTAACAGAGCACCATAAGAGCAGAACAAAAGATCACATCTTCAAGACCTTCACTGCTTCACTTGGAAGACAACTCCACATCCAACAGACGTTACTGTTATCAAGTACTTTCACATGTACATTCCCACTGAGAAGGATTTTTGCCCTAATTGAAAAAAATATTCCCTCATGGCCTCAATGGCTTGATTCTCATTAATTCATATACTCTTGACCTTGACAGAAGAAAAGACAAAAATTCCTAAATCCCATAATGAATTCCGAAAGCGAATTCAAAGATTCAGAGCAGCAGTTACCCTGGGCCTGGAGACTTAATCTTTCCATGAAAAACGCCCTTTCTTATTTACCTACCAAACAAATGAATACACAGGGAGTCATACTCCAGTGAAAACGTATTATGGGCTGTCCTGCATTCCACATATGGGATGTGGAACAATTCCATTAAAGAGAAAGAAACCTTTAGTGTTTGGTTGGTTGGTGTTTATGAAAGCCAAGAAACATTTTTGTTGATACCTCATAGAGAATTTTAAATGAACAAGTATTATTTCATATGCTATTTCTAGAAGGCAACAGTGCAAGGAGGGCACTCTCTTAAGTGTTTATGTGGTACCCACCATATTAACACCAGCGACTGTGACAACAGGGGACACCTCAAGGCTGCCCCTCCTGACCAAATGTGTTGTCTACACAGATGGTGAGCTGAGCTTGTATAGCCCTAAGTGCAGCTATAGGGCATTTCTGGAGAACAAGGGACAAAACATCTTAAGCATCAGGCAAAGCTGTGTCCACTGGCAGGTGTGCTGCCTGAAGGTTCCCTATGATACAGAAGTCGCATTAAAGAGACTGACAGCTCCTTTGGTTATTTACCCTAAAGAGAGTCACAGGGGCTAAGGACGCTTAGTTTTTATACTAAGCATTTTATACATATTTTTATACAGAATAAACTAAAACATAGGCAGGTTAAGATCACACAAAAAGCATGTGGCCAGACAAGGAACTGAAGGTGCATTTATCCAGCTAATATGAATTAAAATAAGCAGAAACTAATTAGCACTGCCTCTTCCTGACTGTTAAATGTGTTCAATTAGTCATCTGAATTCTTGAAATTAAGAGGGAAAAGGCATTGTCCTGAGAAAAATAAAAGAGAGCATCCACAGTTTTGTAATCGACACATAAACCTTAAAGCCTTTCCTTCCTGCACTGAAAAAAGTCAAAGGATACGTGTCCTTCGAGAGAAAGGATGACTCACCAAGAAAGCTAAGGAAAATTCTTCCTGCTATATAGGTTCATAATACGGCCTGCTGAGCCATAAAACCAGTATTATCAACATCTTTGAGAAAGAGCAGATTCCCAAAATATTTGTGGTAAACATAATTCCACAGTGCTAGGTGGTAGAGGGTTTTTAGTAGCTACCATGTCTCCAGGTAAAGTTAAAATTCATTTAAAGAAGAAACTGTGGTTTCAAGTTTGACAATAGCAAGTATTGCCAATGCCAGTAAATACTCTGGCATTACACTATGTGTATATTTCAGTCATATAGACTTAATACATTTGTAGTGGTATGCTGATATATCACGGAAATATTCCAACTACATAGGGACTACAGGGGCAAGTTGCCAAAAAAGATGTGAGGCTGGTAGCCACATTTTGAAACAGAAATGTTGAAAACCAAGTAAAATCTGCCATAAAAGTAATCATAGTTTAAAACAGTGCAGAGAAAAATAAAGAACTCATCTATTTGTATGCACAATTTCTGAATATATTGGATACACTTGCAAAATCTGTAATAAAAAGTGTACTCCTAAGGGTATTTCATTTATGGAAGTGTAGATTGCTTTGCCTGCTGATGCACAGGTGGGGGAAAGACAGGTGGCATGATTATGGCTTCCATGACTTTTGTAGGTAACCAGAACAACTGAGTGTCTCTCTGAAAATGCCTCTCCACTGATGCACATGGCATGGGGAACAAACAGGAGGAATTAGAGGTCTGCATGCAGTTGCTGGGCTTACTAGGACTCCAGTGGAAGAGTTCAAGGCCAGGTTGGCTGGGCCCCTGGGCAACCTGCTCTAGTGGAAAGTGTTCCTGTCCACGGCAGGGGACTTGAAACTGGACGATCTTTAAGGTCCCTTCCAATCCAAACCATTCTGCTATTCCATGGTGGGGAGCGGGGTGAGGGGGGGGAACAGAACTTGGCCCCAACAGCAGAACTTATAGCTGACATGAACACATTTTACTCTTTTTGGCCATTATACCTCTGCCACGGTAATTCAGGTAAGTGATTAACGCACAAGCGAAATACACTTTTCCCAGTAGACAGTACTGGCTCTGCCTTGATGAAGGAAGCTCTGGTAGCTGCTATTATTGTTCTTCTTGGTTCATTTTTACACATGATTAAACAGTAATCATAATCCTTATCTGAGGTTTAACAAGTAGCTAAACGCTAGTTGGCCTTGTCCAAATTAAGGGGCGAGGCTTATGTTTTGAAGGCGGAGTATCCACTACAGCCCAAGGCAAGCTGCAGGAGGAGTGAAGGGTTGGCACTGTACCTAACAAATATGAAGCTAACTTCTATTCAGAGAACAATCACCTCAGAGCAGAGCCTTGGCCTTCAGCATGCAGCTAGTTTTGAATCAAGTCTTGAGATTTCCTTCCAAGTTCTTTTCCCTTACGTTGGCAATATTACTGCAAAACCAGAGTAAGTGTTAGCATGCAGTGTTTGGATTAGAACAGAATCCTAAATTCCCCATTTTTACCTGAAGGTGGGTGTGCACAACCACCATAAACACCTATCACCCTCTGTGTGATTTACCCATACATCAAGTGCTTTCATACAATTTAGGTGCATACTTGTAACATATTGTCTCTTCTGTAATGGGTAGTAGTATTTTTAATAACTAATTTTATAATGTAAGAAGGATACAAACTTACTGTATGAAACATCAAACACATTATCATGTGTTTCTGCAGTTAAATTGTCAGAGTGGTTATAATCTCCTTATAAAAGCTTGATATAGAAAGGCTGCCTCCTCCTGGTATATGTTAGCTTTAATCACTCCTCCACGCACCTCTTCAGGCAACAAAACAAATTATCCACATAGTTACCAAGGCATTACTGTACAATGATTACAGATAATTTTCAAATTTTTCTCCTATGTAACCTAGACTTTGTGAAACCAAAGTAGAACAGAAGATAGAAAATAGCTTGTTTAAAATAAAAAGGACAGCTTCTACACAGTTGAAGTCACAATGCTAGGCAAGAGTAGATGCTAAATGGAAGTACAGATTTCTTTTTTAATTTTAGGTTGAAATTCATGAAAATAAGTGGTGACTTGTATAAGTAACTTACATAAGTGTAACCATTCTACACATTAAACTCAAAAAATGTATTCTCTTTCTACAGTTGTGTTTTTTTCTTTTTCATGTTGACAAAACCACTTATACCTCATGGACCTAAAATTCTTCTTTATATTTCAGCTCATTATTTGACCAGACAGCAAGAGAGAATATAGTTGGGCATGATAATTTAGCAATCCATGCTACTAAACCACGAGTTAATTTACTGCAGAACATTTCATACTAAGAAACATGACAGTGATAAATTTTCTTAATTTGTTTTTAAAAAGCACACATGCATCTCAATTCTCCTGGTCATTATTGCCTTGTCTGCACAAAATTTTTATCCTCCCTTGATTTAAGAGGAAAAACATGAAAGAAAGCAAGTCAAAAGTAAGGCTAAATTTGAAAAACAGTGGAGAAAGAAAGGATAAGCTATTCACTGAAAAATTCCTCCATATATCTTATATTTTTCTGAACTTGAGCCAAAATGAAGCCAGGAACAGCCTTGAGGCTGTTGTTCTCTAGGAGAAAAGCATGAGTCAGCTGTCAGTGGGTGCCCAGGTGAGGGAGGGTCATCACTGACAGATATTTAAAACAAACGCTGTAACCTACAGTCTTGTCCTACTCAACAAAAGATGGAGTGACAGGGAAAAAATTTATCATGGGTAGTAAAAAACAACATACAAAATGTGCCTTTTTAGGTCCTTTTCTCCATGCAGTCTGTACCTGGGAAGTAAAAAAAAAACATTCTTTGCATCAAAGATGTTGGTCTGAGTTATTTTAAGCTGCCATTTTCCAGCATGGATTTGCTAAGAAGGAGCTCAGGAATCTGGCCTCCCCATTTACAGAGATTACACATTTCTCTCTCTCATATCACCTGACCATGCAGCTTCCTTACTTAAGCAGGTTGTGCCTATGTCTTGGTCCTTCACAGAATGAAGAATAAAAGGAAGGTCACCTGGATTAATTGAGCTGATAAATTAATCAAAAAAGGTAAGATTGGCAGCTTCTACAGCAAGGGATATAAATACGGAAATACTTCTGCAGCTGATTTTTCTCAAAAGTAATATTCATAAGTCAAAAAAATTTTCACAATCAGAGAAAAACTGCTATAACTAACACATTTATTTTTAGGTAAAACAATAGGTATGATAGTGGGTTTTTTCCCACTAAAACAGCACTTTGTCTTTTTCTGAATTATAAAGTCAGCTGCACAATTAAAATAACCCAGAAATGGGCATGTATCCATGACAGCAAACTTCCAGTCCCTGCAGAGAGTTTTGATTGCTGCTCAACTCTACTTTGTCACTGCCTGGTTTATTATATTACTGATTCTATTTATCTTCATTTAGAGATTCTTCTTTCTGAAGCACCTGGGAGAACAGAAGTGAGCCAAACCCATCACAATGCGGCTATTCACCATGGACTGCACTAAGCAGTCACTCAAGGTTACTCAAGTAAGGAGTGGCTGCAATTGTTCCCACAGGGTTTGTTGGAGGCCTTGTCAGAGATAACAGCATCCTTTCCTATGCTACAGGAAGTTCACACCATGAATGTGTATCACTATCCTGCTTCCTCACTTCCTCCTCCAGTGCAGAGGTGCATCCAACCAGGAAGAGCTGTCAGTGACCATCACACCCTCCCTTTTTCTCACAGAAAGCACAGAGCAGGTTTCTACCCTTGTCACAGCATGAGGACTCCTGTGTTTCATTGAGGATCCTGTGCATGGCAGGCAAACCAGTCCAAGCTCCTATCCACTTCCCCCATGTCTCCAGCATCCACCCAGTTAGGTAAACAGGGCAAGGCAAAGCTGTGTTCAGCTGCAGCAGCAGCCAGCCTGCACAGCAATGCCACTCCCTCTGCAGAGGCACAGCTTAAACTTAACTCCAGAACACATCTATCCTCCCAGGTTGGTTTGCACAAAGCAGTCCGTGTCCCTTAATTCTTTTCCACAGATACAAAAACCACTGAATGCACAGCAGGGCCTCACCCTGAGCAGTGAACTTAATGTGACCAGCTCAGGGATCAAAGGTCTTACTGCACATTTACATCACAAAAAGAG
Source organism: Cephalopterus ornatus (assembly GCA_013396775.1). NCBI lineage: Eukaryota > Metazoa > Chordata > Aves > Passeriformes > Cotingidae > Cephalopterus > Cephalopterus ornatus. Next base: position 154,859 of record VZRE01002074.1, read on the forward strand.
TGGTCAAACAGTGTGACAAGAATGATCAAGCATTCAAGAATCATTCCCTACCACTCCACTTGATAGGATACACTGTTTCCTATGCTCCTTCAAGCCCAGAATATTACAAGGGCAAGAAGGCAGAATATTCATTTTCAATAATCAGGCAAGAAGGAAACAAATAGCCTGGGTCAGAATGACAGCCACCCCCCTGCGTGGGTATATTTAGGGGCATTGTTGAACAGGCTACCACATGAAAAACCTCCCGATATTCACCCCAGTGTGGCAGCTTAGTGCAGTTGTTTCATGTCTCATTTCTGAGCTCCTCACCACAGGAATACAATTAGAGCCAGCACTGAGGCACTCCTCAGCCTGGGCTGGCAGAGCCAACCCCTTGCTCTCTCCTTCATCAGAGAAGCAGTGATCTCCTGGAACACAAACTAAATCACAGACATCACGCTAGGCAGCCTAACGAGACAGTGTGTCCTTTGTCAATGGGCAGATTCATCCAACTTGACAGTCCCTATTACCAGACATGACTTACTAATTTGGAATAGATTCACCTTTAGAGAAGCAGGGTTGCCTGTTAACCATGATGGAAAGACCATCTGATGGATACTCTTAATGTCACACTTCACAAAACAAGCAGAAAAGTACACAGGGCTTTTCAATTTTGCACCAGCAAGCAGAGGTCTTAATGGATATCAAATGTTTTAAATGGCTATGCAAAAAAGTTTGTTTCCTGTTCCCAAATATTAATTGAAAAAGAGGCCTTCTGCATCACTGCTTCAGCAAGACACCTTGTCCTTTCTGGAGTCTACATGTATATAGTCATACATAGACAGATGTTTTAAAAACATAGATTTGACAGACAGACACAGCAATTTGAAATCTGATCAGATTAGAATGATATGATTTGTATTTATGGAAACAGGAGAGAAGAGGAATGAAAGTACACAAGATCCAGGATGGGTCTGAGATCTAGGACAAATTATTTAAAACTATCCAACCTATAAATAATTCCTTAATAGTAAAGGAAGTTCTTGAATTAGCAGCAGCTTGAGAAGTGGAAACTGTCATGGATAAATATAGCATGGGTATATTTAATCCCTGAAACTGTTCTTGAAAACATCAAGTCAGTAGGGAGTAGAGAGGCAGCCATTCACAATCTGACACGTTTTCTCTCCATCAGTAAAAGTGTTTTGAAAGGGATTTGCATCACAAGAATTCTGAACAGATTTGCTGCTGCTTAGCACAACATGCTGCAAGTAGAACAGCATTTGCAGCAGACCTATTATCTGACCTAGGTCATCTCCTGATTAAACATATATAGATTGGAAGAGATTAGTCATTAAACAAAGTAGAAATACAAGCCAAGCTACTGCTTACATGAAGAAACTATATCCAATTAGCTTTGCAAGTGAGCTAAATGCAGGAATTAAGAGAAAGGTAGTTCCAGGACACTTCTGCCAGCGTATCCTGTTCAGGATGCCTGAACACATGCCCGCTCCACCCTTGCGTTATATGGAGTTATATTTCCACATTCTGTTCTACAGGGACAGTGTTTCAAAGATCATTAAATCTTGAAATCAGTATAATTGGAAAAAAATGAAACATGAAGGAATTAATAAAAAAAATTGAGTCAGGTTACAAAAAAGTTGCCTTGCCATGTTATTTTAAACCAGAAGTTATAATCACATGTATATATGCATCATCATGCCCACAGGTCATTCAGGGATCAGGCTGAGATCTCACTCTAAGCTGGTGCCTCAGTTCAAAGCCAATCTCAAGGAACTGGACAGGAACCAGCACACAACTGAGCATTAACACGACACACAGGCCATACCTCAGACAGCTTAACCTCAAAACCATGTCTGGCGGAAATGAAACTTCCTTAGCAAAGGAAAGGCTACTCAGCAATATATCAAAGCTCACCCAAGAAGAAAGGGGAAGTTCTCCACTGACTGAAAGGGACAGTGTAGAAAGGAAGGCACCTAGCTAAGCAGTTAACTGATCACATATAATGATGAGGCCAGTACATTCCATCTGTCAAAATGATGGTATGATCACTTCTGTCCCCCAAAGAACCTCAGCGGTGCACAGGCCACTTTGGGGATTAAAGTATCACACAGTATTATATCAGATAAGCCAAGATTTACCACTCAAAAGGAGAAGCTTTTTCAAGCACTTATGTAGCTATGCTGTGACCTGCCATTTCCTTTACTGATGTGTGGACTTACAACATCACTCTGCTCTGGTAGCTCTGGCATAGGGGACACCATCAACCTCACAAGCACCCTGTGCTCTCACATCTCCATTTATATTACTTTTCTTTTTGTTATTGTAAAAGTAACAGTTTCATAACTGATTTGATCTAAGTGAATCATTTTACAGGTTTACAGTTGTTGGTTATTTGATTGTCTCTTTGGAGACATAAATGGGAGAGGTACTAAGAAGAACTGGACTCAAGGTTTAGATGGCATACTGAGATGCCCCACAAGAACTCTAGAGTGACCTAGGTTCATGTCCAAAACAAACTCCTTCTGAATGGTAAAAGCTGTAGTCATTGTGTAGAGGTAAACAGCTAACCCATGTTTAGCAAAGTGTTTCTAATCAACAAGAACATGAGTGTGACTTAGTAGAAAGTCCTGAGTAAATTCAGGAATAAATAGTAGGCACAAAATGCAAAACTGGGTTGTGCATCCAAGTCTTGGGTCCAAAATTGCTCAAATTTCAGTGACATTTTGTCCTGGAGCTGTAGGTTGAGTAAATAACAATTTCAAAAATTTGAAACTACTGCTCAAACATTTTCAAAGGCCTCAATAAGCTTCAAGGAGCACTTAAATTCTTGATTTTACTCCACAAGGCAAAATTCTGCTATCTGATTTTCTACCAAAGGTGGGAGACTCCTGTGGAAAACTACAAATTTCATTTGTCAGGCCATATTTTACCCTACCATCTGACTTAACCTATTTCACCTTATCAATCTTCCACTAGACTGTTCAACTGGTTAAATCCTTTCTAAAACACAGACTTTGCAACTGATTCATGCTTTCACTTAAAGAATTCTTCACACAAAATGCTTCACACTCTCAGTTCTTACTGATCTCCACAAGCAGAGGCAGCACAGGCAATTCCCTACAACACAATCTCATTCTGGGAAGTGAAGCCAAAATAATTACTTTTTCTAAACAAATTTTACTTCCTTAAGGAGAAATTTTGAAAAACACCTACTTTTCATACCCAGGTTATTTTTTTTCCAAAATGACAATTTGACACGGTAAAAACACTTGGCTTTGATCAAGCATTCAAATATTAGGCACAAAAACATTAGTATTCCCCAAAACACTTTCGTGATAACACTATAAAGCTGGTATGCTTCAGACTGAACCTCTATAACTGTGAAGTAAGTAGTGGAAAGCTTCACTGGGGTTTTTTTATGAGTAGGTTTTTTTTTGTTTAAAGTGTTTGGTTGACAATAAATAACTCTGGATCTACAGTCACCCCTTACAAAAATCTTCCCTAAATCACAGTTTTCATCCCTCTGCCAAAGTATGGGAAAAAAAAAAAAAAGGAAAAATGAATTAATGAAAAAAAGGGGCCTGAATCTGAATCTACTGTTATTTTGAAGCTGCATGGTGCAGAAGCAGTGAATAGGCTAAAGGGCAGAGGTACCTTCACCAAAACAAAGAAATAGTGCTATTATTAGAGCTTCCAAATATGCACTTCTTTTCCAAAATACCAACACTGGCACCTACAGCTAATGGGGAAAGAGATGTTGCTGGGTCTTTCATTAATCTTTGCTAAGTTTCTGACTTAGTATGAACTGGAGGACAATGCGATCTTAAAAACATAGAATAATACAACAAAAGACCCAAAATATAGGGTGGAGCTTTTATTTGCATTTAGTTTTACATCCAGTTCACTTCCTGTTAGAAGAATTGCAGTACAACTTAGCTGCAAGCTACTGTTTAACCAGAACAGCAAACTCAGCATTAACTTTTAGCCATCTCAAAATTGCTGACTGAGAACTACATTCCTGCATTAGGATGCCCTCTCCAGCACGTTCAGAAAGCAAAAGAACACACACAGAGAAAGGAGAAGGGTATCTTCCTTCATGGACAGGATAAAGTCTTTGCCATTTATCTGCCATAATATTTACACCTCATTACTGTGTTAAGCCACAGGTAGGCTCTCTCTCCACTTCCTTAGTCAAACTAAAGGCAGCAAGTAGAATATTTTGATTATTAATTAAACAAAGCCACTCCCAAATTGCTATGGTACCACAGAGCAGAGGACCAACACCCAGGGCTGCTGCTATTACAGATTCCTGCTCGCCAACTCTGCAAATCATCCTGGGTGAAACTCAGTTACCAGGCAAAATCCAATGAAATCAAGCAAATTCTAGAGCAGCATTGTCCTGCAAGCGGCTAGAAGGCTTTACAGAACTCAGCTCTCACCATATCTTCCACTTGAACCAAAGCGTTTTATCAAGTAAGGTTAATTTCCATAAAAAGAGACTTGAACAAATAAAAAGAGATTTGAACATATCATACCAGCTGATGCAGTCTGAAAAAGTAAAGGGTATTCAGTTTGAGATTCACTTGAGAAGGGCTCACCTGTAAAAACTGAGATGCTTTCAGACTCAAGTGCCCTAATAGACCACCACAGTAGCATTCCTGTACAAAACAAAACAAAACAGATCTTTTGACAGGGGGTCAAGAACAGAGCTTGTTTTTAATCTAAAGTGTTTAGAAAATGTAGAGATGTAAGAGATAGGTGTATATAGAAGTTCGAAGGTTAAGTCTCTCTGCTTAGTGTGAACCGGATGACAGGATGAACTCAAAGAAAGATTGTTTGCTCACCAAACAGGCAACAGGAAAGAAACATGGCAAAACGGTGTGCTTTCATGAAAGCAAAACTCTTGTGACTTTCCTGGAGGGGTCCTTGCTAACAAATTCACCTTGCTAACAGAATCAGATGCTGCAGAGCAAAAGAAGTCATTATGCTTTAGCTGAGCAACTTTAGTGACAGCAAGAAATCCTCATGATTGTGCAGTAAAAATAATATTCCCTGGAATAATTTTTCTTTTTGATTTAAATTACCTGTAAACACAAAGCACTGGTTTCACTTTCCCCAGGCTTCTGTGATTTTAACACTTCTTACTTTAAATGAACATCTTTAATCTTTTAACACGAACATAGAGTATTCTGCATTGGAAGGGACCCACAAGGGTCATCAAAGTCCAACTCCTCGCCCTGAACAGGACACCCCCAAGAATCACACCATGTGCCCCTTTATGCATCTTTAGTCTTCCGAGGCATGTGGCAGTTATCTGGAAAAGATTTGTTAAATTAAACTCTTATTTTCCTCATTTTCCAAGTCCAAAGGAACTAAAAGGGCTATGAGTCATGCACACCCAAGCTCTACTAGACAAATACGCATGCAACAAATGGTCGTACTGACTTCACTGGAATGTGTGTAGTACACATGTAGACTTCACAATGTGCGTAGTACAAGACATTTCACCACAGGTTCTAGCAGCCAAGCCCATACAGATAGAGTCAAACAATATGGCAGCTCTCAGAAATTCTTACAGCCTGCAACTGAAACAGTTAAAAGGTAGAGCTGTTCACATTAGGAGTTTTATATTCCTACATTTTCTGTATTTAACAGAAAAAAATGGGATGGTTTTACTTCAAAACCAATGTGACTGCCTCAAAGAGATAGTCGGAAACTTCTTGTTATTATGATGCATTCATGCTCAAGTTTCATTAACATAGCAATGTCAATCACCAAAAGGATGGTCTTCATAGTTCAAGATGCAGCTTGCTAATGCTTACATCAGCTCTTAGGTTTTTATGATTACTCTAATTAACCATTTATAAGAATGTTATTTATTTTTTGAGCTGAGCCAGGACAGTTAAGAGTAGAAAGCAGGACTGGCTCTGCATAGCAGCTACATGAGAGGCAAAGTCAAGCAAACTAGATGCTGATCTATTACACACATCAACCAGGAAGTTTGCAAGGAAAGACAGGTGTGACAATCTTATTGGCCAACACAGAAAAGAAACCTGAGTACAACAAACACCTCTCAAAACAATGAAGAGCATTTTAGTTGGACCCACTGTCCAATAGACTCAGTATCTTCTAAAAGAGTAGAAAAAAAGGAAGATATTACAGGAGATCATGCCAAAGGTCTCAACTCCTAACCACAGAGAACAGCTTTGCACATACACAAGTGTGACATTTGCAATGTCCAAGCATCCACACGAAGTCCATCCAAAACTGAAAGTAATTTTTAGCTTTTTAGGAATTTCAAACAGAAAATATGAGGAGCTAAAACAGATGGTGGAGCCTACAAGCTGTCTATTATTATTTAATCATCATACGAACAAAGTGCAAGTAGCACCTATCATATAAACCTTTATTGGAAATAATAATAATATTACTTACAGGCTTCCATGCCTGTGGTCTTTTGCCATGACACCCATGTGAGTATAGCATCGAATAACTGCTTCTCTCCAGGTAACTGACATCATCTACCTGACTGCTATTCATTACCTTCAGTTTGCTTTTTAACTTTTTGATAAGATATCTGACATTTAAAACGTCCCGTCAGTGGATGGAGCAGCACTGTGTACAGAATTAGCAACTTGGATTCAGCACTGCTAGCTAACCCACCAAAGTAGCAGACATCAGATCTTCCCAACAGTCAAGCAAAGACAGGCAGTTCCCCTATTCCCCCTCTGCTGCTGATTTATATCCCCTCCACCCATGCCAGAAAGCAGGTGGGTGCTACCAATTGATACCTGGTTATTTCTGCCCAGCAACACCTGCAGAATGAAGGAGGCTGCCAGCTGCAGGCAGCTTTCTGCCAGCTGCCTGTTTGGTCTGCAGCTCCAGCAGCTGCATGATATAAAATATGAGTGCAGGAAGTGAAACCCCAACCTGCTGGTGTTCATAATGGCTCAATGCTCTTAACTCTGAAAACTCAGCTAGCCAAAGCAGGTCAGCTACAGATCCTTCGAGAAAAAACGAGAAATTACACCTCATTTCTTCTTCTCATTCAGACTTGTTCAAAGCAGAAATGGCTCCTGGCAGACAATTGACACAGCAAATCCAGTTTGTGCATTTTTACATGTATATGGTTCCTCATGAAGTGTTAAGTGGTCTATTTTCAGATCACACCCCCATCCCCATCTATTTCCACATCATTTTTTTGGCATACAGAGATAAAACCACCTTCACTAGGTAGGAATTCCCTGCCTCCCAGGGAATCTCCAAGGGATACAGCTAGATCCAGGGAACAGCTGGATGCAAAAAGAGCACATTGCCTTAGCTCGCTTCTATTTCAGTCATTCTCACAGCTGCTGGAATCGCCTTATGGAAAGGGAGAGCAAATGAGATATGGCTGCTTTGTTTCAGCTTCTGAGCTATTATGCTAAGCATAGCTGAAATATATCTCAGCCCTTTCACCACTATAACCTAAGCATTTCCCAAGATTTGGGGTAGCATTGCTTGTGCCAGCTAGCAAAAAAAAAAAAAGAAAAAAAAAAGTCATTTTAAATGAGCATTGTGCATTTGAATGACAAGATAGAGCCACGTTATCGTCAAGCCACCAGCTGGAACTGTGCCAGCAGGAGAATAGGAACACCCATCCTCTATCAGCTCCCTGTGACTGATACTGCTTATTTAGTGTCACCGCCTGCGGGAGTGTACTTACCATGTCCAGGCCATAACGTTTAAACAAGACTTTAAGTACACGTTGCCTTAAGTCACTCTGATTGGCTTGAATGGCCAACTAGCTATCCTGATAGGGATATTACAACTGTATTTGTACAGTGTATGACCACACAGTGGTGAAACATGAGCACCTCATGGGTTGAAGTTAATAACCATTCATTACTGTTCCAGCAATAATATCCTAATTTGTGAATATAGCATGGCATCTTTCCATTAATTTAGCTTACACTGGGCAACAGGTCAGCTACAGCTGAGAGTGGGATAGGTGTGGGTTCAGTTATAAGTTCATCTTTGTATTATTTAATCTTTCTTTCATATATACTACATATGTAAAGTCACAAAATAGCAGAATTGTTGAATTTGGAAGCCACCTCTAGAGGCTGTCTTGTCCAAGATCCTGCTCAAAGCAGGGCCATCTACAGCAGGTTGCTTGGGGCTGTACCCCACTGAGTTTTGAATATGTTCAAGGATGGAGATTCCACTTTTCTGGACAGCCTGTTCCAGTCTTCAATCATTGCCACATTATAAAAGGAAAAAAACAATTCTACTTTATATTTGCATGTAATTTCCTAAATTTTCCAGTCTGGGCTCATTGACTCTCATCCTATCACTTGATGTCAGAGAAGAGTCTGGATTTGCCTTCTGTACTTAAAGTCAAAAAATCATAGAATAGTTTGGGTTGGAAGGGACCTTTAAGACCATTTAGTTCCAGCCTTCCTGCAATGGGCAAGGACACCTTCCACTAGACCAGGTTGCTCAAAGCCCCATCCAACCTCAACTTGAACACTTCCAGGGATGAGGCATCTACAACTTCTCGGGGCAACCTCTTCCATAGCCTTACCACCCTCACAGTAAAGGACTTTTTTCTCATATGTAATCTAAACCTAGTCTCATACAGTTTAAATCCATTCCTCTTGTCCTATCACTAAATACCCTTGGAAAAAGTCCCTCTCCAATTTTCTTGTAGGCCCTCTTTAAGTATTGGTAGATGCTATAAGATCTCCCTGAGCCTTCTCCAAGCTAAACAACCCCAACTCTCAGCCTGTCAAAGACATGGTCAAGCCCTTTGATCATCTTTGTGGCCCTTCTCTGGGCAAGGAGGTCCCCACATCAGGTATTTATACACATTGATGAGATCCTCTGAGTTATCTCTTCTGTAGGCTAAACAGTCCCAGCTCTCTCAGTCTCTCCTTGAATGACAGATGCTCCATCTTTTTACCATCTTTGAACCTTCTCTCATGTAAGGTCACTGTGTCGTGATACATTCCCTGACTCAGAAAACAGCTCAGTTCCTTCCAGAAAGATGGTCTTTGAGAAGCCACCATCATTGATCCTGCTACTGTGCTAGCTTTCTTCACAAACACATTCTTTAGCGTGAAACTAAGGGTAGTTTACAGGTAACATATGCTAAGAAATTATTAGCAGTAAAATGTTATACTTCAAAGAAACAGAGAGAAAGATTCTCAGCCTTCTGGGATGGACTATTTTTGCAGTAAGTGGTGTTTAGGCAGGAGGAACATTGAAAATTCAGCAAAAGGTTTTACTTGCACAGTCATAGAATTCGAAAAGAGGAAGATTTCTGTTCTGGGACTATGTCAGGATTTGTAGCTGTGCAGGGATTTCTAAAGGTGATCTCAGTTGAGAACTTTTAAAGGTATATGTCCCTAACATTTCAGTTAAATTGGCAAATTAACGATTATTTTAAGAGCCAGAATATAACCACAGGAGAGCAACCTAAAAATAAAAAACTAAAGAAAATCTTAAGTTTGAGGCATTCTGCAATAAAATGATTTTATGCAATGGGAAGACAAATCAGTGGTCTATAACACGTCATTAGAATACTGTGTAACGAAAGGAATTACATTATGTCAATATTTGCGGACAAAGACTGTAGTGAGAAGCCTTCAGAAGTATATTCAGCATCCTGCATTAGAAACTACTCCACAGCATGAACCAGCTGGAACAGGCTGCTGTGTTATTTCAAAGTTCACATTATAAATAGTCGAAGGTCAGCCAGGATGATGGAACTCTTTCCAGCCCCATCCCTCTGCATGACCACTGAATAATGGCATTAATAATCAAACTTCGTCAAAACAGCTCTTTGAAATCTGACAGCAGAGGTGTCCCACCACCTCTCTGGGTAACTTGTGCCAGTGCTACACTATCCTCCTCATGAAGATGATTTTACTGATGTGCACTATGAACCTCCCCAAACACAGCTCATGGTCCTCAAACTGATGAAAGAGTTTGGATCCTTCATCTGTATAGCACCCATGTAGTTGCAGGCTACTATTATATAGTCCCCCATCCTCCTCTACAAATTAGACAAGCCCAGCCAGCTTCTTGAATTTTAGTAGAGGAGGTCAGTTGTTACATTGGACAGAAATGTAGAGTACTGCACTCTGGGGGACGGGGGGGCAAAAGAAAAGAAAAAAACGTTTCCTCAAAAAACCTCAAACCAGCAAACAAACAAACAAACAAACAAACCATAACCCAAACAAAACAAACAAAAAAGAAAGTAAAGACGTAGAGGAATTTACCCCTGGTGTAAATTTGGATAGTTAGTTTTACAACTCAGGGGCTAAGGCGCTGGAAAAAAGATAATATTCATGATCTTAGAAATCCAACTCAGAACTGAGACTGCTAAATCCCAGATTTTACTTTGACAAGGCAACTGGTACTGTCCAAGCAAAGACCTTTATCCAGACTGAAGCAGAGGGAGAAAAAACGGTATCATGATATGGACAGAGTAGGCATATGATAGAACATCTGAGACATGACAACTGTAAGATCTGCTGCACAAAGGTGGCTGAATCTCAACACTGGGGTCCCTTAAAACTGTGCAATCTGTGACTGACTAAAACTGCACATTCTGTGACAAATACACAAGCCAAGGAAATGTCAAGAATCTGGGTGGAGGGTACTGTGGTGCACATCATGCAGGCCAGAGGGTGTCAACACCACAAGAGTCTGCACAGCTTGGAGAAAAAGACCAACAATATCAGGAACAGAGAGAAACTTGGCAGAATGCATACACTTCATTTCAGAAGTAATGCTGATTGGGATATTGACCCCAAAGCAAAAGCAATTATTAAATAATGTGACAGTAGCACACAAGCAGCAGTGGGGCTAAGAAAGAAGTTATGTCAGTGGGTTCTGCTGGAATTTCACTGAGCAGATGTATTTACTGGTCATTCATTTAAAAAAAAAAAAATAAAAAATACCCTACAAAAACAACCCCAAACCATGATGGAATCCTTTATTTTTGCAAACTTGCAGGTGAGTTAGTAAGAATAAAGAGACTCCCATCCCTTACTACTTAAGGACCACTAATTCTGGAGTCAGAAGTGGGACATTGTGTCACTGGTACTCACTAGAAACCAAAGTTTTCTGATCTTTGAGGTAAAGTATTTGGAAAACTGAGAGTTTGGGATACAGATTAACAAACATAAATTTGAAATAAGAACAATGAATGCAAAGGGGGCACACAGAAGGTGTGCAAGGTGGCAGCTCCAGAAGACTCACTGAATTACAGATGTTGTGGCTTAGCTACTTGCCTGTAACAGAGTTTATCATCCAAGGACCTATGCAGGCCAGAAATAGAAGGGGGCTTAACTAACAGAAGGGGGTTAATTAAAAACTGTCTGTCTGTTAAAGATTGTCCATATGATACTAAGAGCAAAAATAAGCTGTCCAAAACATTTATGTCTTCCCACCGTTCTCATATATTACAGTATATCAAAAATAGGAAACTTCTAGCTTACAGATTTAAAGCAATACTCAAAATTGAATATCAGTTGCTCAGACAGGGGAAGAGCCATTTGCTTTAATCTTGGAGTACAGCAAACTTTCTGGTTTCAGACACAGTTAGTTATTTCAATTAATTTAAATAGTACTTAAGTACAAGAATTTCAGCCATGAAGCTTTGCTGATCATAACTGACTTTCCCAGTTAAAAAGACCAGACAAACAGTCTTCTCTACAGGCTGTGGTAGACCTCCAGCTTATCAGTCCCTCTCATCACAGAATCCCTCTTCACTCATTCACTGCCTCGCTGTGGAACTGAACATCTCAAAGTTAAATTTAAATGCTGCCAGGCTTTCTCTCACTAAACACAAGCTGAGCAATTAAGTCCCACATATGCTGAAAACCTTGACATTCCTTGGTGTAACAGACCATGACAGCTTCCTTATTGTGTGAAAAAGGGCATTAAACAATGCAAGAGCAAGTATATTTAATATGAGTCTTCAAATGACTTCGTGATTTAAAAACATGTCATTCAGCAATGCCTCCCAGACATTCCAGTACTTCAGAGCTCAAAACAGTGTAAGAACTGGTCAGATGATAAACCCACATCTGTATCTAAAACTATGTAAGGGATGCTCCACACTTTTTATGCCAGCCTATATCAAGTGGTGGTAATTTCTATTACAAACATCCACATGTAAGTAAAGAAGAATGCCTTCAGAGATATCGAAATCCTCATGGATTGATTGGTATTTTGTTTTGCAAGCAGTGATTAAAGGATCACAATGCAGTATTTCAAATCCTTAGCACCTCTTCTGCTAGTCAATTTGAAAGTCTTACCAATATACTACAGGTAATGTGAGTTAATTGAGTAATTTAATCAACAAAAAAGAGGAAAGTGTTGGGTTGACATATTTTGGGAAATCATCATCCTTCAGGACAAATCATTACATTCTTAGCAGATATTTATCTGAACTCCAGTTACCAGCTTTAAGTGTTCAGGAATAGAAATCTGCAGCACTTTTGAGTTTTCAGCCCTATATTGAAATGTGGCTTTGTACTAAAAATAAAGTCGACAGGAGATGGTTGAACCATGGTGTCCCATCTCCCAGGAGAATGTCTTCACCACTTATAAGACACCAAGTCCTTCCTAGTCTCTCCCTTAGTAGTGTGCACTCCATTTGCATGTATTAGCAAACATTGCCGGAGCCAATCTGAGAAAAATTGCTTTCTTGCCTAACAGACCATAGCTAGGCTGGGAAGTGGGGTATCTGGGGCCTGGTACCTGCTCCAGCATAAATGACTATTGCACAAAAGAAACAGTTTTGACATGCATGACTGGGGACATCAGTCATCATGGCGTAGCCCAATCCAGATGGCACTTACCTATAATATTCATGATAAGGATTTGAATTATTTCAGGGGGAGAAATAAAATGGGACCTGCATCTATCAGAGGTTTCAGAGGTGTCTCAGCTCCTAAATTTTGAGTTGTAAGGCTTTCCAGAAAATTTCAGTCAAATTTCATCCAAAGAGCTCTTGGGTGACAAAAAAGTTACTTAATCAGTTCACACATGGTTAAACCATTGACAACAGAAATTTGACCAGTTCTCAAATAAATTTATTCTGCTTTCAATCACTGTATCTTACAATATACTACTACTTTAGGAACACTAGAAGCTTGCTGATTCCCAGATTTGTCCCAATCTGTGGCTTTGACTCAGTGTTGTTAGTGTGGGATTGACTATACATCTCTTTCATTACTGCTCATTCACCCAATGTGAAGCTTTGATATTTATTCTGAGCACTAGATCATAAGACTTTGAAGCATCTGTTTATTATGAAATTAGGAGAAACAACTGAATTCTAAAACTTATGTATTACAAAACACAAGGAAAAACAAAGCACTTCAGAGAATGCCTTCAAAACTGCTATAACATCAATCACCTGAAGCTGTGCTGATTTGTGCATAACCTAACAAACAAAGGAACCTGTTTAGGTGGAGGAATCAAAATCATATTAAAAATCCAACTACTACTTTTATAAAGGTGTTAAATATTAATGGTAATAGGGTCTACTACATCTTAATAGCAAAAGAGGAAAAACCTTCTGGGATAGTCCTATTTTGTTCCAAGCTCTCTGGGGCAATTCCTGAAGGATTTAGTCAGTAAGGTGGAGAAAGCAGTTCATTACAAACTGCCAGAAGCTAACTTACTGTCTGGGTCCAGTCTCAGGGTCCAAGCAGGGAGCTGTGGGAAAGGCTGAGCTCCCCTCTTTCTTCATTATCAAGGCACAAGGTTGACTTAGATAGAAGTTTAACTATCTGCATTGAGATCATTGGGTTTGAGCTGACAGGGAGTTACCCTGTGAGTAGCTGCATTTGAATTATTGAGTTTCCAGTAGGAAATAATTCTTTTAGAAAGCTATGTGGAAACAGGCTAAGGTGAATGCATCTCCCAAAAACAGGAGAAAGCAAAGGTGCAAAGGAAATGGAGGTACATCTGAGACTGGAGCCAAGGAGTGCATGGGCGCTTAGTTCTGAGGATGCATTTTCAGACAAAGCCCAATTTTTTCAAAAAAGTGTGTGAGTGAGACCCTACCTGCTCATTATCTCTTCACATCACCACAGAGGAACTAGAACCTCTGTTACAGGTTTTAAAACTACAAAATGCTCTTAGGTGTGACCTGAGAAGACAGTCAGCAAGAACATTTAAAATTACAATTATGAATTGTCTGAGCTGAGACAGAGATTTCAAAAACAGGTACACAAGGTTTACTTCTATATCCATACTGAGGTGGATTAAGGGTGTAACCTGCTTGTTTGAAGTGAGTGGTCCCATATCCAAATATGGATCTTGGAAACTTATTTTGGTATATGTTTTGGAAGAAAACCTGAGTGGATGTGGTTTGGATAGACAATATAGAAGCTAACAAAATACATCTCTAAATCTTCAGGGAGAAGTGCTGGAGAAGAATAAGAAATTTATATGCAAACTCTCTCATTTCTTTATCAGGAAAACATACACATATCATGAAACATACAGAAAGGGAACTTTAAATGACTGATGTCACTGGAAACTTTGGTTTCACCCTTCTAATAAGTCAAGCAGCTAAGTAAAAGCATGGTACTACTGAATATTTGTAAGGAACAGCAATAATTTTTTTTAGCTTGAGTTCACCATCTGGCTTCTGCACCATATTTTCCTAATTATTTGTGAAAGGAAAAAAAAATCCAAATCCAAACTGTGGTCCAAAGCTCTTAATTCTCCTCAGTATATTTGTAACAAACGGGTGCTGTTAGCAGCCATCAGAGAGCACTGTGAATTTCAAACAGGAAAATCCATATCTGATGGATTTCATCTACCCAACTGAGTAATGTTAAGTACTCACTGCCCATGAACATGTGATTTTAATCTCACTGAAATATATGAGGCATGCACCAAGAAGAACATACCGTAGTTTTAACATATATTGCTGAGGACAGAATCACACCGACCCCCCTGCAGAAGGACGGTCTGTGGACAGCATAACAGTAGGAATGGCCTTGCAGGCACCCAAGAAGGTCTCCTTTTCCTGAGCATTGCACTGTATTATATGCGTATCTGAAAGCTAAAATGATTGGTGTTCATTTTGTAGTTAAAATGCCTACATATCTAATTAATTCTGGAATTTGAATTAAATGCTGATTTACACCCCTGCTTATGAACAAAATTTTTTTGTTACAGCTTCCGAATACATTTTTGTGGAGATTTTTACAAACTTTCTTTTAGGTTTTATTGCAATTTTTCTGTGTGTTGCTACATGTGCATGTGTATACACATATCTGTATAATGTGCATAGTTAATTATCTAATTAACCTCTATAGTTCTGAGTCATCAATTTAACTTTTTCTAAGGACTAAAAGAACAGTGATCCATACTGCTTTTCTGACCAATCAAAAAAAGACAAATCACTCTTCAGGCAAATCAGGAGTCTTGACTTCAGCTTACCTGGACTTGGAACTTTGCCAATCTTTGAAAATCACCTCTCAATAAATATCCCAAAAGTCTACCAAAACACCTCTGAGCTTTAGATACGGTATCTGACAGGAAACTGTAATGTTATTTAATTATGAGATTAACTCTGACTGCTTTGGTGGGGAAAAAACTTGAAAGTTTAGCTCTTTGGAAGTAGTATTCAAATTCAAATCTTGTGGGTGGAGTTGGGTTGTTGAGGTGCATAAATAGGCAGTAGGAAGAGCAGTATTCACACTGTAACCGGGAACACCTTCGCACCCTGGGCAGGCGTCTGGGAGAGTAAACAAGGTAAGGCACCGCACGCTCACTGCTTCCGAAAGTGCTGGGGGAGCCGTGAACCCCTGGGGCTGGGGGATCTGATCAATGGAAAGAAAAGACTGCAGCAAAGCAGGCACAGTCCAGCACAGTTTGATATGAAGGAAAATGTGTAGAGAAATGTTGGCTTTGGGGGCTAAAAGAACCAGCAGAGGAGGCGTTATTTTGGAAAACTTTTCAAAAGCGCACATAGTCTTACAGAGGCGAAGCTGTTAAGGAGCAGGTTTAATGTTCTGCTGTCTTTTAAGGAGCTGTTTAATGTTCTGCACTCCGCCTCCCCAACAGCACAAAACGTGCCTGCTCTTTGATTTCCTGGTTGTCCCATGCCTTTCTGTTTTTTTTTTTCTTTTTAAAGAAGCATTACTTCTTTAAAGAAGCATACAGCTCTAAGCCAAAACAACTCTTGAGGCAACTCTGACAATCCACAGAGTTTAATTTAACTTCATGCAATTTTCTTCCTTGCCAAGGAGACTTTTCTTACAGCAGGAAGGCAGTCTGATGGAAAAGTTGTATTTCAGACCCTTGAAACAGTGACTCTTTGGATGGTTGTGCTCTACTGGACGTGCCAGTAGCAAAGAGCACTGTATCACTGATGGAAACTCAGCTAATGTCTCCTCCTGCAGTTCTTACCCAGAAAAACACTTCTGTTTCCTTGGAGTTTAATTTTCGTTGTCTGAACTTTAAAAACTGTCAGCCTGTTGGTTTTTTGGGGTTTTGTTGTTTTGAGATGAAACTAAGCTCTTTGTTGTTGTTGTAGTTTGGGATTTTTTATTAATCTTTTGAATGTTCTGTATCACTTTTAGAATATCTTAAAATTTTCCTATTTCACCATTATATTGGTTTTAGTTTCTAGGAGGAAATGTAATAAGAAAACATAGGGTCATAAGTGCTTTACCGCTTTAGAGAAACAACCCAGCTGAAATGCTGAGGAGCTTCCCATCAGACATGTCTCATCTCAAGAGTCTGGCTCAGGAGAAGCCCTCTGCTTTGTGCTGCTTCTACCCTCAACCTCCATTTCAGTTCTCACTGTGCCACACAGCAACTTCTCCCCACTCTTTTTTTAAGGATTAGATCATACTTTTAAGGGAGAAGACAGTTACAACACCACCACTAAGCTGTGTCTGTGCCAATGCTCACTGTAAAGCCTGACTTAACATTCTGACTTCTCATTTGAGTTGCTCCCACAGCAAAATGGGGGAAGAGCCAAGATAAGTTAATTTTTCAGCACCTGCTGCTGGGTTACTACAGTACTGGGAGATCGAGGTAGAATTGTGAAATTATTAGGACTTTCAAGTACTTTTGGAATTGCCAAATCTCAGTTATTTTACTGAGCATATTCAATACATGTAAAAAGAAGAGAGATAAACTTACAAACACACACACATTCTAGAAGGGCCACAGCCCAATGGCATGAGTAGGGCAGTGAGAAGCAGCCGGTTCCTTCAAGGCAGTTTGCTGAGCAAACCTCACATTTCCTTGCCATTCCCACAAGCCCAAATCCCTGCCTGGAGCGGTTTGTTTCGGCCCTGGCTCCCCCCACTGCATATTTGTGACTTGATCCACTGCCTACCTGTCCTTATCTGCTGTTTGCCTCACAGCCAGCACCAGCCTGGGAGGCACCACGGTGACGGGGAGTTTCTCTCATTTGTTCCAGGAGCAGCCATGGAGAAGAGTTACGTGTCCATGTTCCTGCTTCTCATTGCCATCTCCTGTGTTCTGGCAAAGGATGCAGGCAAGAAGGATACAAAGGAGACTACTGCTAAGCCGAAACTGCCTCAAACACTCTCCAGAGGTAAAAAACAACCAATCAAAAAAATCCCTCAAATTAAAAAAAAAACCAAACCAACCACAAAACAAATAAACAAAACCCCAACAAACAAAAAAAGTGCAATTATGAAGGCTTTGGTTACTCTGCTGTTCTAAAAAAAAATAATTTCTTGCAACTCATCCTGCAAATACATTTTACTAGTATTTCCTAGCCCCCTCTCCTCCTTTATTGATTTAAAGACCCCTTGGCAGGGGGGTTGTTCCAAGCCTCTACCGGCAGCGGCCGGCAGGATTCAAACCCCTGGCCGCAGGCCCGGCTTCTAACGCTCTGCCTCTGTGTGTGTCCCCTCCCATCTCCTCCCACAGGCTGGGGAGACCAGCTCATCTGGACGCAGACCTATGAGGAAGCCCTCTTCCGTGCCAAGCACAGGTACCTACCCTGCCATCCCTGCTGTTCCCACCCTGAGCCCCCTGTGCCTTCCCTTTCCTAATGAGGGCTCTTCTTTTCCAGCCAGAAACCCCTCATGATTATCCATCACTTGGAAGACTGCCCACACAGCCAAGGTAATCACTTTGCACTGGGGGGGGGGAAATGATATTGTTTTCAGTTTCGGGATAAATGCTGTTTAAAAAAAAAATTCAGCCACAATCCTACTTGCTTGCACAAGCATGGGGAGTGTTCTTGTGGTCGCTATCCCACACAAGTATTTTCTAATGTGCAGAAATAAAATAAAAATGGTAATTCAGTATTACAGGATACAGAATGGATACAGAAATGAGCACAGGTCAGCAGGGGTTTGACTTCTGACAAATCTGGTTTTGTTTCATGTCACAATCAGCCAAAACCAATAGCAAGACCAGGAGTAGTGAGAAACAATAATTTATTGGAAAGGACATAGTCAGTTCTCAATATCATCTATGACTGAGACTGAATCCAGCCAGGGACTAAATCAAACTAGGCTGAAACTGAGCTCTTGCAGGATTTCTGGCAACTGGGACTGCTCTTTTCCCAGTGTCTCTGAATTTATATGGGGGCCTTTCTTCCTGCAAGACCTTTGCATCCATCCAGAGCTCCAGTAACTCCAGAAGACTCTTTTTACAAAAATTAAAACCCTTCCAAGCATTTCGGGCCAAAGCCCTACATGTTGTATTGTCAAGTGCCTTAAGAACTGCAAGAAACTGCAATAGTAGAACAGGAGGTTGGAACAGTGAAATGCTCAAGTTCAAACCTAATCAGACAAATCTGAGAGGCAGCTGCACTGTCTGAAGATGGGGCATATTGTACCAATATAATTACTCTTTAATGCAGAATATAACTGAGTGGGTGGAATGAACTGGAAACCTTCATTTGCTGCAATTGTGAACTGGGAATTCTCATTTTGATTCCGCCAGTTTGCTTGAATTTCTTTTTTGGGGACAAATAATTCCAGGGGCATATTTTTAATTTTCTTTCCCATTTGTTTCCACTCTAGCCCTCAAGAAGGTTTTTGCTGAACACAAAGATATACAGAAACTGGCTGAAAAATTCATTCTTCTGAACCTTGTTGTAAGTTTCCCAGTTAAACTTCAGTAAATAAAAGCGATGAAGTTCTATTTTTAATTATGGCTTTAGTTTAAGAGCTGGAGTTGGTTCGGAAAATGGCCACTGCTGAAGCACAACAGATTTAGTACTAAGTCTTTTTTCATTTGTAGCTATCATAAACTCAAAATGTGAGGGAATTGAAAGTTTAACAAGAGCATGAACTGTTGTTATCAATTTGCAGTTCCAGCTGTTAAAAGACTGCATCCCAGACAATTAATCTCTTAAACTGCAAAATGTATTGTTTGAGACAGGATTTCATAACACAAAGTACAATGAAGGAAAAAAAAATATTTATTTAGCATGCTCTCCTTGACTGAGAACCTTCTCTGTTTTCTTTAAGTATGAAACCACAGACAAGAATCTTGCACCTGATGGCCAGTACGTCCCTCGGGTTTTGTTCATAGGTGAGTACCTCAAGCATCAAAGCTGGGCTCAGAACAGAGCCCTTGCTGCACCATCTGTCTCAAATCCTCGGGCTGATTAACAGGAATTTATTCCATGAGAAGTGTAAGTGTTCTAGTTGGTTTTGTGGATGAAACATCAAAGCAACCCCAGTCAGCTTGACAGTTCCAGCATTCCTCTCTCAATGACATGATGCCACAGTCCCTGGAATGGATAATCCATCCCATTCCTAATAAACCTGCAAACACAACACTTAAAATTGAAATATCAGTGACTGTGTAGAAGACCAATCTCTCGGTCATTAGCAGAAGCAGACATGTCTTGCAGAAACATTTAGGAAGCAGGCAGGAGTGCAAAAAGGCTGATTTTATTTCTTTCCACTTGAAGGTTAGTCCTGTCCTTTACAACTTCTCTCATCCTTTTTTTCCAGATCCTTCCCTGACTGTGAGAGCAGATATTACTGGAAGATACTCAAACCGTCTCTATGCATATGAGCCCTCTGACATTTCATTGTGTAAGTAGTGTTCTGAAACATTCTGAAAATATTCTTAAAGGAGTCACATTTTTCATGCAACAAGGAATAATGCCAGGCATTACAGACTCTTGCAATCAGTACTTGCTGAAAGACATTTAATTAGGATTAAAATTAACCAGGATTCTAGACTTAAACTCAATGAGGTGAAGAGAATGATGCCAGAGCCCTGGAGTCTTAAGCATCCATCTGTTTTAAAAGCCCATATATGTCAGTAGGAACTTGCATAATTCAGCAGCGTTCGCTGCAAGTGATGTGAGGACTCTAACACATGAGTCTTGCCAGGCCAGGTCAGGAAACCTGGGAGCAGGGAAAGATGTTTGCTACAGCCCTCCCTCGCTGCTGCACGGCTCCTGTCTCTGCCCTGTGAATGCCCATGCGCTTGCATTAATAAATGTATGTTCTCAGCAGTCAAAATTAAACACGTGACGTTCACAAATTGCTTGGAAGAGCAGAGTGCATCAGAATCCCTATAGCAATAGGCATGTGACTAGAAGCTTTAATAATAATGGCATTTTTTCTGCAGTATTTGCAGTTGGTGGTAGAGGAAGTTGCAGCAAAAATAACATGCATTAATATTTCATTTCTAGTGTATTCAAATATGCAGAAGGCACTGAAGCTTCTGAAGACTGAACTGTAATGGGAAGAAGGAAGCCCTTAAATATGATAAAGTCTCATCTTCCATCTCTTTTCCACGCATTGACACTGGTGAAGAGACTACTTAGAGTTAGTGAGGTGTAGTGATGGTTTCTATACATAAACACTTCGGTTTTACATTAGCACTTTTGTACTGGGCAGCATTTTTAAAAGCTGGAGGCTTTTAATTTAAGGCGTACAGAAGAATACTGTATGATCCAACTGTAAAAATGATTTTTTAAAAATAAATCCATTTAAAGTGTTTACATACAAAACATTGCTGTGTTGTTGGGGGTTTTTTTCTCTTCATCTACCATTATTAGAAAGAGTAAAATCACTAGGT
Source organism: Cephalopterus ornatus (assembly GCA_013396775.1). Taxonomy (NCBI): domain Eukaryota; kingdom Metazoa; phylum Chordata; class Aves; order Passeriformes; family Cotingidae; genus Cephalopterus; species Cephalopterus ornatus. Next base: position 175,922 of record VZRE01002074.1, read on the forward strand.
TGCTTGAGACCACAGCTTGCATTTTACATTTAAGCACTTGGGAAGGAAAAGGGCTGGTGTTAAGGGCAGAGTTAATCCCGGTCAGCAGCTCAGCCCCACACACTCACTCTCTTACTCCCCTCCAGTGGGATGGGAGAGAGAAATCAGAAGGGTGTAAGTGAGAAAACTTGTGAGTTGAGATAAAGACAGTTTAATAGGTATAACAAAAGCTGCATGCACAAGCAGAGCAAAACCTGGGATTAATTCACTGCTTCCTGTAGGCAGGCAGGTGTTCAGGCATCCTTGGGAAAGCAGGGGTCCAGCACATGGAATGGTTACTTGGGAAGACAAAAACCATCACTCCAACCGTCCCCCTCCCCGATTCTTCTCCTAGTTTATATGTTGAGCATGACATCATATGGTATGAAATGTCCTTTTGGTCAGCTGGGGTCAGCTGCCTCAGCTGTGCCCTCCAAAACCTTCTCCTGCAGCCCCAGGCTACTTGCTGGTAGGGCAGTGTGAGGAGCAGCGAAGACCTCCTCCATGTCAGTGTCAGCAATCACAGAAAACCACCTTGTGTTATCAGCACTGTTTTGGTCACAAATCCAAAGCACAGCTACTATGAAGAGAATTAACTCTACCCAGCCAAACTCAGTAGAGGAAAACAGCTTTTTATCTCCAGTTTCAGCAGCTAGCTAAGCTCTGTATTGCTCAGTCTGCTTTATCTCCATTTATTTTCTTGTAGCACCAGCCTATGTAAGAGTTTTCATTATCAGCCCTTCCTTTACACTTAAGATAGTGCGAAGTGCAAACCTTTCCCAGAAAAGTACTTGAGACCAGAGGATGGGGTTGTTTGCATGGAGGATTTTATTTTTATTTTTTAAACTGTCTGCATCCTGGTGATTTAAGATAAAACTGCTTCCCTTAAAAGGTCCCTGCTTACATCAGATTTCAGTAAAAACTCGAGATGATTAATAAAGTGATGCCGTATTGAATATGTGTTGGTTTCATGACTGTGTTACAGCTTGTGATTGCTTATTTACAAGCCCAGAAGGGACAAGAGAAGTCTGAACTAAAATTAACGCTGCAGATGAACACCATGAGAGTACACACCACCTTAAGACTTAGGCAAAAAGGAGAGTTTCCATCCCCAAGTATCTAAGAACTCAGCAGCAGCATGAGTGAGAAAAGCTTTGCCCAGACTGTACCTTCATTATCTTCTCAGCTCTTTGGCAATGACAGCATTCTTATCACTACTATTATCATTCTGGTCACTACCAGTCATGGTGAGAACTACAAAAAAAGAAAACACTGGGAAAGGCAGGACAGGTGAGAGAAGCGAGAATTTCAGCTCAGGGGAATCTCTCAGCAAAATTGGAAGGAAGGTACTTGCTAATATGTTTTGGCAAGCTATGTGAACCCTACCAACCAGAAAATTTCAAGTGGTAGCTGCAAATTGTTCCAGACATGCAATCCAGTATTCCTTCAGCAGTTCAGTAAGATGTTCCTTTCTATTGCAGAATCGAAAAGACAGAGGAAAAAGAGATGCAGTGATGGGCAGAAATACTCCATAGAAGCAGCTATCAGTGACAAAGAGCAAAAGAAGTGGTCACATCACTTAGCAGAGGGACAGCAGAGAGGGAGGCTGGAGCAACTGGTTATCAGAATCATCTTTACCTACTCAACCCAAAGTACACTTGCTAGCGCTCTGTATCTGACCTAAAACAAAAGCTGCCTGTGCCATCATGTTTTACAAGTCTGTTTTAATACCACTACTGAAGTAGATCATTTTCTTAAGCAGATTTACTGATCCTATGGATAACATCCAATGAATGGATATAAGACATAAACTACAAGGGTCTAGTGTCTGTCTACACGCTATAGCTGCAAATATCCAAACTAGTTCAGCCTACAAAATACCAAGAAATTAATTTTTGAAACTGAAATACAAGGCTATGCTTTTATAGTTTTCTTTTCACCTTAGCTAAACTTTCAAGAATCTTAATACATAAATGGTCAACACAGATTATTTAGGTTTACAGAGCCACCGAGCCAAGCTGATGTATCTATAAAAGCCTCCTTCCATGTCTTTGGAAAACCTAGGAAATCATTGCTGAAGTACAGGGGACATGGGGTTTTTAGAATTCCACTAGCATTCAGACAATCTTTAAATAATTCAACCTAAAAATAATAATGTAATTTATTAACTCTAGCACATTCCTATTCACTTGTGAGCTATGGCTTTTAAGGTACATTTTTACAGGTACCACTTCAAGTTACGTAAGCTCTTCCTTTTGTAATAGTTACCTTCATGTGAAAGGAGGCAGATACTATACAGTAATATCAGTATGGTAGTTAAGATCTGGAATCACTTTCTCATACAGATTCAGAAGAATTAGATTTTATTATTTTACAACCAGTTATTATCATGTGATAAAAATGTGTGTTTTGGAGGAAGTCAAGATATCTTTCTACATTTTTCCAGAATAACAAACTTTAAGAGAGCATTTCACCACAACTAGGGTCAAAAAACATCTAATGTAAGCAAAATGAATGCTCTGAGTTAAATCACTCCAATACTTGTATATTCTGCTGCTGTAAATAGCTTCTAGAAAATCTGGTTAGAATGAAGTCCAATTCTCAACCAATCTGCTAAAAATTAAAATGCCTCTCTAGAAAACAAACAACCACAAAAAATCTTTACATGGCAAAGACTCTTTTTTCAAAAAGAGAAAGCAATGAACAAAGAAAACTTCAGTGACAACAGGCATCACAAATAGGTATAAATTACTTTTTTTAAGTGCTCTATTTTGGCATGTCAGAACAGTACAGCATTTCTTGTATACTCACAAGTGAGTCAGACCTCCCCTGACAGGCTACCCTCTTCCCCTCTCAAAACCAAAGTCAGACTCAGAGTGTTTTATTGCCCCCCTTCAGAACCAGGTTCAGAAAGCAAACCCACACCTCTAATGGAAATGTCAAGGTTTGAATGAGTTGTTTTTTGGGGGTTTTTAATCACAATCCTGAAGAGACAAAGTATTATTAATACAATAGAAAAATTTTAATCAAAGCGTACGATTCACTGATTCATCTTTTGACCACTAAAACAAATTCACATTATGAGACATGAGAGCTTCTGAAGTGGTAGTATTTTCAGTATTTTCGCACTGATGCACATTTGTATTCCAATATCACCTACCATATTTCTGAAACCAGACCCACCCAAAACTAAGCACTAACAAAATAATCAGGAAAAAAGTCAAAACTGAAGCAGCAATATGGTATTATTTTAATCTTCATTAAACCTCTCCCTATGACTCTTCCTTGAATTTTTTACTGAAATGTACAAAATACACAGCCTGCCTCAACCAGGAAAATGAACTGTTCCTAAAGACAGCCACAAGATCATCACTGTCTTCTTGACACATACTGGGAACAGGTGGTTGTTTAAAAAGGACGGTAACTGGGGGGGGGGGAAGC
>VZRE01002074.1:179397-192400 GCA_013396775.1 Cephalopterus ornatus
GGGGGGGAAGCACTGCTTTTACGTTACATTTTAGTAAGTCTGAAAGCTCTTAAGGTCCCTTCAGCACAAGAGAGCTCTTACCCTGAATATGCAAGTATGTGCTCACGCCAGATAACAGCGGGACCGGCGCAGCAGGAACTCGGAGCAGCACCAGGAGGTGGCGCTGACCACAGATGTTGAACCAGCTACACACCTCAAGAGAAGAGGTTCTTTGCAAGTTCCTGACATCCCTCTGCATTCAGGTTCCGCTCTTCCCCTTCAAAACCTCAGAGGTAATTCCTTCTTCAGGAGCACTCGGCTCAGCAAAGTCTGAAAGTGCTCTGTTGGGCATGTATTTCAATTTCTTTTTGCCTCCTCTGCAGGATAAGGAGGCATCTCCCTAGTACAGGGAGACTATGAGAACCTACTTGTGACTGCCCTCACTGACTTCCTTTCCACCTTACTCAGGTGCTGTATTCCTTGGTAGAGGGCCTTAATACTCTTCCCCCTTTTTTCCTGCAAAGCCATCTATCAGGCTGCAGCAGCTGCCTACCACACCAGAAGCAGCAACTAAATGAAGGTGGAGTGCAGCTCTGCAGTTCAGTGTGACTGGAAACAAATGCAACATTAAGCACCTGAGGTGCACAGATGCCTGCTGTTTCCAGCTGATGCAACACTTCTGGTACAGGCAGGGAGAGGGACCATGCTTTCCTTCACCTCAGACAATACTTACTACATGGGTAATGTACTGTTCTAATTTTAATTCTTTTCGTTGTTATTAGAAAACAAACTACTGGAAACCATCTTTGTTTGTTTGTTCTTTCTTTTTTACACATCATTCAATCTTTCATGAAATCAAGACTGTTATCTGGATGACAGAGAAATATACACTGCTGAGTTATTACAACAATAATTTTACACCATCTAAAAAAAGTAACTGTACAACAACTTTCCAGACATCAAGTTTCTTACATCAGAGATGACAGACATTGATTCCAACACTGATTGTGCAAATACCAGACTTCATTCACTTGTCAAAGAAAAAAAAGTTTCAAGTTAATCAGCTGCAGATTACATTCTCCTGGTTTTCTTCATTCATTGTTCTTGTAGTGACAATATCCATTAAAATTATTTTTATTCTCAACAGAAGTCTAAAGCTACAGAAAGCCAAAACAAACAGGGAAGGGGAGGGGTGAAGACTACAGTAGTCATTAACATACACTTATGTGCACTACAGAAAATAACATCTTTAGCTTCTATTTTTACCTTAACAGGAAAACAAGAGACAAAAAAGTTTACTAGAGTTCATCCTAAAACCTAGGCAAATCATACCCAACCATCCACCATACATTTTTATCATTTTAATGCGAATTCATGTGAATTTTTGTTATCGGTGAATACAGCAGAAAATACTTCTGGGTTTTTTTTGACACCAGATAAGCCAGTAGTGCTCTAAAACTCACTGTATAGAGTTCACTGTATCAATTAACAAAGTCTCAACAGTTATTTAACCAGCAGTTCAACTCTGCCCAGCTCCTGAGTGCACCCATCTACTTTAAGATAGAGATTCTTAGAAGAAAAATAGTAGAAATTAAATGTGAAAACTACACATTTCTTATGGAAATTAAATTTTATTTTGGGTACATGTAGAATTCCTATTACGGAGAAATACCAAACTATGGAGAATCAGTATTTTTAAGTAGAGGGTGCAGAGAGAAGATTCAGTCCTTTATAAGCTTATCAAAGAAATGCACTAGGGTTTGCACGGGGATCCTTTTGGTTCCTGTATCTATAAGTCAGCCAGACTCCCAGAATCTGAAAATAAAAACCAAAGATATCATTAAGCAGAGGGTCTCCATCTTCTCAGTTTTACAAAATATGTTTTAAACACAAGTTTAGGATATTTTACTGCTGCTAAAACTGTACAGCCACACACCAGCTTTCTCAATGAGAAACAAGAATGCACTTTTTTAGAAAAAATTCGTTAATGGCAACAGAGAGAACAAAAAAAACCAAAAAAACCAACACTATCCACAATGCAATACAAAATATTACCCACAGTTATGCCTAAAGTTAAATTATTCTTCCCCTTCCCCAAATGATCAGTATTCACAAACCTATTTTTAGTATATTGATAAACAAATCCTCCAAACTATTTCATTTTACAGCTACCACTTAACTAAAGTTATTTTTCTCATTTATTATCAAATCTTGACGTTCCCCCAACCACAACTCTCCTTCCCAGCAGCTTCACCTTTTTTAGTAGGGAAATTGAGGGCTGATATAAAAGTGATTCTGTATAAGTTGCTGTATCTCTCTTGTTGCTGTAGTATCTACAAACCTTCTAAAAACTGCACTATGCAGCAGGAGGAGTATTTTCACATGCTCTACTATGGGGTTATAAAAGACATCCTCTGAGGATTTTTAGACACTAATCAATAAAGCAAATTATGTTTCATCGTGGTAGTAAAGCAAAGAATCAAGAATTTATTTTAACCTGCTGTTTCAATTCACTCATCCTGCAACTCTATCTTTGCACTACAGGTGGCAGCAAAAAAAAAAATCCTCAAAGACTGTGTGTCTGGATGAGAGGGGAGTAGGTGGGAAGAAGAGGGAACAAGGTAAAGCAACAGCACTCTTTTTATTACTGATGGAAAATAGTAAGCCTCATTAACTAACTTTCTGAAAAACTTAAAACTTTACAGCACCACATTTGAACAGTTTGTTGCCTAAATAACAGAGTTGCAAGAATATATAGTGCTGAATAAAGACAAACCTGCCTTTTAGCAGACTTAAGCAAGCTGATAGGTCAAACTGAAAAATCTGACCTAATTAATTATTTGACTTCTGAGATAGCACTGAAATTTCCTGTAATAAATCCCCTAAAATTAAGTGTTTCACAAAACAAAGCCTTAAAAGTGCAGGAAAAACACTCCATTTTCCAAGCTCCTACTCACCTCTGTGAAACTGAAGAAAAGTCCTATGCCTCCAACAAATCTCAGCACCATTCCAGAATATTCCTCTATTATCGGTGCACATGGTTTGCACTGGTGAGTTCTAAAACAATCCTGTAGCAGATACAGAGAATTTCACTCCATTTTCTGATGATCCTTCATTGACTGAAAGCATCTAGTTTGCTCTTCAAGAGACTGCTAGCCATGGACAAACAAAAGCGGTTTTAAAAGGCTCCAAAAAAGCAAGCAACCTTTGCAGGGCACTCTGTGATTGTCTTTCCAGTAAGTTACAAGGACAGCTCAGTATCTCTGTAACAACTACTTTACGCATTTGTTAAAACACTGCTGTCTGTTAACTATGAAAACAGTTGTAAGAACAAACACAGCATGAAAATGTTACTTTTTTTTCCCCCACACTTGAAGAACTTACAGCTGCACAGGTTTCATTTGGATGAAAAGCTCTAAATCCACAACAATTCAGATTTCTCTCAATATCTGTTCTTGCACTCTTGGTGTTATTCCATCCCACCTCTAGAAGTTCACTCTAGAAGGCATAAGCAAATACAGATTATATTAGTTGAACTGTTGTGCATTGCAAACCATACGAGGCCAAGTTGATAATGCCCTAACTAAAACCTTCAGATACTGATGCTTAACAGGATAATATACTAAAAAATTACCTGAGAGTACAAACAGCCTGTGTAGCTAATGAAATAACAGCACCTAAGAGCTGCACAGTCATGGGTATAATTAATTTTCTTTCTTTGTTTTTCCTAAACCCAACAAAAGCACTAGTATTGGGACATGCAATGAATCTAACTGGGACTGCTCAACTTTTTTTAAACAAAAAGTGTGCTCACATGTAAAAGCTGATTATTCAGTCACCGTACCCTTGCCCACTGTTTATGCAGTAAGAAGTAAGTCTCATACCACATGAAGACTGTTTACTCTCATACATAAGGGTCACCTCTGTTCCTAATGCAGTTAACAAGCTTTTCAGTTAGACAAGAAGAATTCAGTGGCTTTATCACCTTTTCATTGTAATTACTGTAGGTTTCAGCAGCTTATCTTAAATGGCTGGACACATGATATATTCAAGATACCATGCTGCTATACCTGTGACCCTAAACCTATGCAGCTTAAAATGAAATCAATTAAAAAACAAACAAACAAACAAACCAACATATGAAAGTCATTTGAGGACCCAGATTTATTTCTTTCTAGGTACCAGAGCCAAGCACTGATCAAAGTCTAGTCCTTAAGTAATAGGATAATGCTGATTTTCTTAAAATATGCTCTCCCCGTTTTATGAAAGACTATATACAAAGATGTGTGCCTGTGTACCTATATATTTATAGCATTATGCTATAGATAAATTGAGAAATCAGGAAACTTTTCTTACCTGCTGGTCCTTGTTTAGTGCCAAACAGGCACAGGAGACAGAAAACTGGACAATAAAGACTAGCAGAAGAATAATCATGTACTGGAAACAGTAGTTAAGGATATACTCTCAAATTAATTTTGCTTTTATAACATATACACCTAATAGTATTCAGTATTTCACTGGGTCTTTTGACACAAAAAACTACAGAAGCAAATTCTGATTGGATGTGCAAAAGATGATCTAAATAATGTTCCCAGAACTCAATCACCATATATTATCTCTTTCTGGCTACTACTATACATAGCTGGTATTGCTGGGTTAGGTATTTCTTGCCTAGCAAGAAAACATGAGCAGAGAGGTTAATAAGACAAGCTTTGAGAAGAAAATCTACAGCCAATTTCTCCAGTTTTAGAGATTCATGTTGTCATTTAAAAATATTTCCCTTAAATAAAGTAGTAAAGAAAATATTTTTCTGGTATTGCATATTCAGAACATTTCTTTTCAATGGCATAGTCTTGTAATTAATTACAAAAAATAACTTTAGCCTAGATTTAAAAAAAAAAGTTAAGAGTTGCTCTTGGAACACAGTCACACACTTTTGTACTACTGCATCTGAAAACATAAAACAAAAAGAATAAACATTGATATTAAAGATCACACTCTGGAAGTTGGGGATCACCTTCACAGTTTGGCTGCTGTGCTCAGAGGCAGATACTTTCCTCACACAATTAAGCTGTCTGTAAAGTGGAGGTCAGTACTTTTTCATAGACCACAAACGTTAAACATTAACAGTTCACACACTTTAGCTCTGTGTAGGACTGAGCACACAGTAAGAGGCACCTGTGACACAGCAATCCACCACAAAAAGCTGTCAAAAAATTACAATATGTGAATACTATCTTCAGAGCACAGACAAGAGAGGAAAAAAGGAAGCTGAAATAAAGTTAAACAGGAAGGAAGTCTAATTCAGACTGTACAAGTAAGATTGTGAATTTTTGTTCTGTTTCTGAAGCATGTTCCCCATCAGTCTCAGCTGACCGAGCAGGTTGTTTACATGGCTTGAACCAAGCTGCAATCAATGCAATGCATCAGAAGGATACAAAGAATAGCAATACTTGATGATGTTTCACCGCACCGATCAATCCGACTAAGGCAATAAAGAAGAGAAAGACTCCTACGGCAATTACCACTCCAACAACTCGGAAACTAGAGATGAGGCCAAAGCCAATTCCCCATGCCGCAATTCCAATCAGCAGCAGGCTCACCAGCTGGAGGGAAGAGAAAGCACAAAGTTAGTCTGTGTATTAAAAGAGGCTCCTATACACAGATACGATTTTTTACGTTAAAGTTGTTAGTGGAAAGGTATAATTTTTCTTTCCAGTGCAAAGAGAAGAAGCACAACCCTAAACAAACCAATTTCCACTTCACTGCAGAGGTAATTTGAGTTCCAGATGTTTTAAAGCACACATACTCTTCAATACGGTTGAAGTGGGACTGCAACAACTTAATCTACCTACAAGTCAAGCCATGTTGCGCTACCTGTGACTAACTAGACACACTAACCGTAGAATATAACACAACTGACAAATAAGCTAAAAAATCATGGGCTTTAATTCAACAGTTGAATAAGAACAAAAATTCCAGATGTTTCGTGAAACTAAGGCAGTGTATTTAAAGAAAATGGAATATACAGCTCCACAGCTCTGAATGTATAAAAAAGTGCTCTTTGGCAAAACTTACTGCAATCAGGTATAGAGCTGTATTAATTAATTAAGGAAGTTTTCACACAGTAGATGATATAACACAACAGTTAACATGGTCACACAAAAATATTTTTTAGATCTGAATCTCAAGAACTTCATGCAGTAAAATAATAAAGGTGCCCTGTCTCTGCTACGTATTTCTTCAAGAAAATAGTTCTACTATTAAGCCAATCCTATTTCGACCCCCAAAATACTTATGCTGTTTCCTTCCTTTTAAAGATGGCATTCAGGGAAGGCAGGCATAATCGGTTGCTGTTAGTTCACTGGGATTTATTGTCTATATGGGCAGGAAGTTCCAGCCTTTCCTGTTTCCATGCCAAAAAACACTGAACCAAAAAGAAAAAAAAAATGCAACATGAAAAGCTGAAGAGAAATCTGTAATGAGGTTCAGCAGGAGTGAAGCAGCAGACAAAGCCAACCCAGATGTCCAACACACTCTCTGGTTTGAAACAGACCTATGTGTAACACATCACTCACCACACTCTCTGTTAAATGACACCACTTCGATATGCAAGTTTTAACTTCTTGGAACTCTGATCTCACCAAAAATATCCAGAAATTTTATTGTTATTTAAAAACCAAAAACCCAACAAAATAAAACAGGAAGTGCTTAGTCTAGTCCAACTACTTGGCTTTATTTGACAACAGCTGTAGAGCAAGTACTTGTACCTGCTCACTAGTTTCCATTCAAACAAGGCATATCTCATGACATTTTACTTCCTACCTAGAGGTGGGGGGAGAGGATCAAAAAAAAATTGGTAATTTCCAAGTTATTTCAGTATACTTACCTTACAGCTGGGCTTTTTTGTTGGTTTTAATTACAAATATTTCCACATATTTTTCTGTTTAACTACATTTTAGAAGACTGAAGTATGCAATGCAGCTTTTGAAACATGGAAATCTAGGATAACATCAAGAAAGCTAGTAAAACAAGTTGAGATGCTCATCAAGATCAAAACCCAGGGGGTGGGTTTTTCTGTGTGTTCACACAGGAACACATCTCAAAAAACTTTTTACCGTAAGCCAGTAATTCACACAAGAAATTAAAGGGTCTGCAAGAACAAAAGCAGGATATTTGTCATACCTACACTTCTCTCAATACATGAGGAGACCAAAAAAACCCCCAAATTCAAAGGAATTGTTCAATACCAGCAGTTTTGGGATTATTTCACGTTTGTCTTTGTTTCTCTTAAACAAAAAGCCTTAATTACCAGGTTTATTTACAACCAAAAAACAGGCCAAAGTGTTATGAATCGAAATTACAGAGGAGGAGGAAAAAAACCAAAACAAAGCACCTTGGCTCTGACCACACAAATTTTCTGAATCCATTTTGCACAAGGCTATAAACTTTCTGAATGTTAGTACATGAAAAATTACCCTTGCTAAGCAGACAGTTAAATGCAAGACCTGCCTCTTCCCTTCTATGCCCACCCACTTTATTTCGTTGTCTCATTTCACTGGTAAGATTTATTTTTCCACGTAAGCATCAAAAACAAGCAAGCAACAAAAGAAATCCCATAACCCAACTTCCAATCAAAAAATGCTGATATCCCATGCTCTGCATCAAACTCTAAGCATTGCCAGCTCTTATACATATGTACATATGTGTGTATATATATATATACACATATATATGTATATATATACAGCTCTTCAAACTGTTATAAAAAACCTCAAAAGCAATGCCAAATTTCAGTTTATTGCACAAAGAGCAGATGAAACTTTGTTCCTAATGATTTTCACCAATACTTTTCTGTCTGAGCTGAATGTAAATCTTTACTTTTCACCAATTTATCTCTAGGATACCAAAACATGTATTTGTTCAGTTCTTTGCTTATCTCATAAGGGGTCCAAAACAATTAGGTGAAACTAGTTTTATTCTTAAAATACTGGAATTAAAAGAAGAGACAAAATCTTTGCCTCTAACACCTACTGGATAAACACAGTGCGTGAGCTGCAGGGTACCAGTTCCTTCTTGCTGCTGTTACGCATCTCATCTTCTATTAATCTGATGACATGTGCATGAAATTAGTCACATGACACTAGGAGTTAATACCATGACCCCTGGCACAAAAAGCTTTTCTGGAAGGAACAGTACGTACAGATTTGAGCCCAGCTCTGGTTTTCAAGTGGGGGGGGGAAAAAAAGCATCTCTGTTTTTTAAACACATTACTGACTCCCAGATATTCAGGAATCAGTTTAATGGCTTTGAAAAATAACATAAAATAGTTTAGTTTTTCTTTCAATCACATTAAATTTTTAGAGCCATCAGTCTCATTTTCAAGTGCTACCTCCATAACACCAAGCCTGTATTTTTTCTTCTTTCACTTCACAAAGCAGTCCAATTTCTTAAAACATCCAGAAATTCAGCGTGATCACAGATCTGTGCTACTGGTCTCTGGTTGACAGACTGTATATGAAAATGCTGTATCCAGTCAGTCGGATCCATTATATGGATCAAAACCATTACTGGTTACGTTATTGTCGTGCCACTTGAAATCATGGAAACTTGACTCTGTGTTCCACAACTGAAATGGAGACCGCAGGTTTACAAACCATTCCAGAAACAGAATAATACAGATATACCTGACTTCTCCGAATGTTGACTGAAAGTTGACTGAAAGATGAAATTATGGTTATTCTCTTATTTTCAGGCTTGAGAATAAAGTCCTTTCAGGACTATTTGTTTGTTGAACAATAACTCTAGATATAGTTTTATATTGCCATAATGTGAAAAACTAAAGTAAACGCACGCAACTACAAACAGGAAGGAAATCTTAAGCTGTTTTGAGAAGAGGTTTTACAAGTGTGTAAAACAATGTAAGGCTCATAGCATTACGCACTGTTTAGCCACTAGAAATGACTATTCAACAGTGCTTATTCCAGTGTTTTGACATGAAAGGATTTAAATGCAGTATTTCTAAAAGTGAAGCTGCTAAGACTTTGTAGTAAAATGTACTTTAAACAAAGAGACCCTAACTACTTTAAATGAGTAATATGTACGTTCTAAATGTACAAGCTTTACCTACATACAAAAAGGTTACATATTTCCACTAAATAAAGGAAAAAGGACTCTATGGAGCTTTTGAATGTCACATTTTATTTTACTGAGACCACATTTCACAGCACCAGAAGTCCCTTGAAGTAATCAGTCTCATCTTTGGAAGACTGAAGTATATGTGAAACTCCATTTTACCTGTAAGAATTTACAAACATAAAGCTAGCTTTGGTTACGAACACTTCAAATATTTGCTTGATATATCTACCAGAAATAAATGAAATCACAGTCCAGTTTTCAGTGATTAGGGCTGATCCAGTTTCCCCTCAGGAGTCACTACTGAGTGGAAAAGGCATGAGTTGGAGAAATGGCCTGTTAGACTGGATGGCAACAGGGACTGCCGAGCTTAAAGGGCAGCAATCGATGGCTCAGCATCCAGCAGGTAGTGGGTAAGACGAACCACAAGAGCTGCTACTGTGACCAATATTGTACAGTATCTTTATCAACAACCTGAGCATAAGACAAAATGAATCCTAAGAAAATTTGTGGATGGTACTTAACAAGGAAGAGTGACTGACAACTCGGACCTTGATAAAGCCAAGGAATAAGCCAACAGGACTCTCATGAAGTGCAAAATTCTGCTCCTGGGGTTCATCAGTGGAGCCCAGGATCAGACCGGTTGAACAACAGCCTTACTGAGATAGATCTGGAGATCAAACTGGTTGCCAGGCTGAGTATGAGCCAAGAGTCAGCTCTCACTGCAAACAGGGAAAGCCAAGGAGTGCAATCAAAGGAAACTCAATGCTGGTGAGACTGAAGATCAAATATTGTCTTCTATTTCAAGCCTCCCAAGTTGAAATTTGAGAGCCTGGTAAGAGTCAGGAAAATGGCCTGGAGCCTTGAGTGTGAGAAGCAGGTGATGGAGCTGGGTTTGTTCAGCCTGACAAAGAGGCAGCCTAGGGATAATCAAATCGTAACTGAAGCTGCAGGCACACCGCAAAAACCATGGAGGCAAACTCTTCTGGATATCACAAGGAACAGCCTGGGAGGTTCACACTGGACATCAGAAACATCTGCAAGGTGGTTTGGTGCCTTACTCAGAAAGCTGATAATCTTCTCAGAGGTTTTACAAGACTCCACAGACTATGCCACAGCTGGCAAGATAGTGTTATTCATAAACCTGCTCTGAGCAGGAGCCTGGACTGATGAGCCTCAAAAGTCCCTTCCAATCAACACTCCCACAAGAGCTCTTCCGTCACAGAAACTCTGCCACTCACCACACCAAAAATCAAACTTTTAACAGGCAGATAAGAGATGGATTTAGCACTGACCAAGGACTGTTCTGTACCTTCTAGCTCACTACATAGCTCGTAAACCTTGTATCAACAAAGCACCTTTTTACAATGTAAGGAAGTCTCTCAATAAAAGAGCAATGAATGATTCTCTAGAAGTACTTATAGAGCTTCAAAAACATGGGTACAGTTCTTGTTCTCAGATGTGATTTAAAAGGTCACATTCACTTAAGGCATGTTCACATAGAAAGCCAACAGGTAGTAAGAGGAAAAGAATTTATAATAATCTCAAACTGGAGTAATTTGTATACTGGGTGATGCTACAAGAACATACTGTCCACAAACCAGAAAAGCAGCACAGAGCCATGGGAAGCATATGCGTATGGAAAGGTGACAGTATTTTAAATTTAACATCCTCATTTACTATATACTATCTCCTCCATCAATATAAACCCTAGCAACCTTACTTAAAAAGCACACATGAAAATACAGGCAAATACATCCAATATATAAACTCAAACTTCAAATTAAGTAAATGCTTTACCAGAACAAACCTATAGGTAGCACAAATCCTAAGTGAAGATCAGTAGTTTCCATATGAGATAAGAGTATTTCCTCCTTGGAGCAAAAACAAAAAGAAAATCAAGCATATTGTCATAAGACAAAATGCTACTCGAATGTCAGTATCTCTGTAGGGAAGATTTCAAGGACTGTAAGTTCAAGATCAGAGAAATGGGTCAGACTCCACTTTTTTTTTTATAATACAGATATATACAAACATTTGAACTTTAGAGATATTTCAAAAATAACAACAAATCTAACAAATCTCCTAATTTGCTATACTCTTTAAATTCAAATTCACTTGTGCACATAGCTGCTCATTTCCTCACTCCTGGAAAAAAATGTATTTCTCTTCTCACATACACTCTGTATACTTACGCACAAGCTTATAGTCTAAATTACAAAAAGAAACCAAGATATGGACTAATGATTTCTCCAGACAATGCCACTGAGAAACAATTCAAATGCTAAAACCACTTCCTCCTTCCTACAACAGCAAGCCACCAGAAAATCACTAACTGGCAACTTTCTGGTATTTCAACTAGCTTGCACTGCTAGCGCAGAAGGAAGTCATATGCAGAAGTTCATGTTCCCACTGTTTTCTTACAGCCTCAGCCCAAGGAGGGAAAACCTGCATTTCAGAATTTAAATTTCATGAAATACTGACTCACCATTCCCAGGTAAAGAGATTAGATAGCATTTATACTGGTACCAACAATGGAAATATTTACAGAATAGCTGTTAGGCTGGATATGGAACAGGAACTAAAACCAGAAAGATTACATGATGATGAAATACATCCTCTCTAACCTCCCTCTCCATATGAACATGTAAGTTCATATTTCACTACTTTTAAGGGGGCTTTAAAGTTTAAACCTCAAATGGCATATATATTGAAAGTAGAGCTGTTTCCACCACTACTCTCCCCTTCAACTTGGCCAAGATGAACAGAGAAGACAATCCTGTTTCCCTGCACTTCATCTAAAAACATCACATTAAAACAACAGGCAAACAACAGTATATGGTGGTGTATCTTTAGCAAGTTAAGACTAAGTTAAAATGGTTTCTATCACAGCTGTAAGCTACTTAACCTGTAAGCAACTCTATCTCCCTACAGTATTTCTTTAGCTTTATTGCAAGCAAAGGACAGCTTTGGTATCTCCAAAGGGTTTCTAAAAGAAAGCAAAATCTACTACATGACTTACTTAAAGGAAGAGTGATCAGTAGTCTGGTTGCTGCACAACCTTGAGGCAAGAAGTGTGAACAAGCAATTTATGTCAAAGGCAGCATTCTTGACTCTTATCACAAAAGCCTGTTCTTTTAGTTTCAGGCCTAGTAAACAGTTATTCATGTTATTGGCCATGTAACAAACTACTTTCATGCTAAAATGTCAGTGAAATTTAACTGTTTAAAATTCCCTGGTCTTTGGAAATGAAAGCCTTCCACTACATAGCAGGAACAACTGTCTTCTAAAATGTTTAGTTGTGCTTTCGTATTTGCTCATTGTTTTTTAAGAGGTTGCAAAATGTTTTCATGAAGTCTGGTGATCCCACAGATCCTTCTTCCATAGATATATCTCCCTCAACACAAAAACACCAGTACAAAGAACACAACTAATGATGTAAGCTACAAGGCTACTACAGGGCACTCAAAGGGCTTCTCGATAACTGTGCTGGTTTTAAAGGGTCTATCATATGCACTGCTCAGATGGCTGAAAAGGTCAGCAGTATCAAAACATACCATGCTCCATATTGCCTCCTCCTCTGTGCCCTGTCATTCTCCTGTTCCTTCCCTAAGGAAAGTCTGCCTTCATAGCTCTAAATGCTACTGTGCATTGTGCACAAGACAAGTGAGAAACCGAAACCCACTCCTGGGTCTACAGACTCAGCACATGCCTTGATTCTGAGATGCCACCACAAACTGCTGTCACTTTGGCTATCAGATGACACATGGTATAGCTGAGGGGATTCCCAAGCACTGGCAAAACATTTCCCAATATGTATTTGTATTTTTGCTGTACTCTTCTGTATTCTCAAGCATGAGCATAGAATGCCAAGGAAAACAAAATGCCA
>VZRE01002076.1:15310-38106 GCA_013396775.1 Cephalopterus ornatus
TGCGCCCCGCGGGGAAGGGCGGCGGGCGGAGCGGGGGTCTGTCCGGGCGGCGCTGCCCGCGGTACCGGGCGGGATGGATGCGGTACCCGCGTTACGGGCGGGATGCGGCTGCAAGTGCGTTGTTCCAGCTGGTGCCGTGCCCGCCCCGTTTTCTCTTCAGCGTTGCGCGACCCAAGTACCGCTTCTTGTTCCTTGCGGAGGCTTTGTTCTCTTCCCCCGGGTACCGCTCCTCCTCGGTTGGAGCTGGTGAGGGGAACGTTTCTCCGTGGTGCTTGTAGCTCTATTCTCAAGGAAATTACCCGGCACAATTATCAGAAGTGTAAAGGAACTCACGTTTTATAATTAAATTCTTATAGTAATTATTACCTCATTAAAATCTACAGAGAGATGCGACATAGAAATAGTTGAAAAAAAACACCACCCGTCCCTTTCGTAGTGGTGTTACCCCTGATAGTGCATACGGAGATTTTAAATGGTCAGTAGGACCCAAAACTCCACTACTCTGAAAGTTCTTTGTATGCAACAATTGCCACTGAAGTTGTGAGAGGAAAGAGCAAAATGCCTGTTTTCGAGCCTCCTCTTTACCATTTGAATGATTGCACGTGGGTACATGGAAATGGCTTGATTGTGTTGAGTGTGCTTTAAGTAAAAGTTTTTCCATCCCCAAATGGCATGTTACACACGTCGAGGAGATTATAAATGTGCTGCATATGTTGCATGGCTGCACATTAGCTAGATGGAGCGTGGCATGATTGCTGGTGCTTGGGTGTAGGTGATAAAGGCACAAGCACAGAATACAAGCTGTCGGAGCTGTAAGGCAGAATTAATTTCTTTTAGGGATTTCCTAGTGACATCATTCATAATTATATGGCTTAATCCTCTAATCTACTGTAGTGCTTTCAGTTCACATTGGGCCGAATCCACCAAGTCCTGAGATGATTTTTACTCCCGCCCACCTGACTGAATCATTTGGAGTGTTGCTTGTGTAAGCCACTGATTTAAGGGGAATGGCCCAATTACTTTAAATAGGAATTGAAAGCAACATCAGCCGGAATTGGGCCCAGGCATTTCACAGTTCTCCAGTGAGAGCGGACGGCTTGATGCTTAATTTTTACTTCAGAAAGAAACAGTATTTGCAACTGCTTGTTCCACTGAGGAGAGACAGCATTAAATACTAGATGCAAGTGCGGTTGATATGCCTGTGGTTTCTTTCTGATAGACTGGTGGAGACCACAGGGGAAAAGGAGACTTGGTTGTCATACTGAAGCTGCTGATTTGTTGTTTATTAATTATTAACTAGGCTTTTGAGTGCCTGCTGCAGTTTGAAGAGCCGGTTCAGGAAAATGACTAGGTATTTAAAGCAGTGTAGGATCTTGCTAAATAGTTGCTGTGACATTGGAAACAGTTTCTGCTATTGAAAGTATTTTAAAAGCTGGAAGGGGGCACACTGAAGCTGTCACACAAGATCCTTCATTGGCATAAATCGAAGCCTGTGCAGCTACAGTGATGTATACTTGTTGAGCCTTGGGTATTCAGGCTGGAATAAACAGTTTTAATAGAGCAGTGGAGCTACTGTGATTTATGGGAGTGCCTATACTTGCTCGATGTGGTTTCTGTCCTCACCCTGTTGATGACTGTGACAGAGATTTCACTTACTTTAAAGGGGTTGAGATTTGTCTTAGTGGACATAGGTTGCCCTTTCTATTGAGCAAGTCTTAGTACCTATTCAACCTCACTTCATATAAGTAGGTTATTGCTGATCTGATTTGAATAGATGTAGCCTTTTCAAATGAGGAACAGCATACTCTGTTCCTCACAGGCACAGCAAACACTGTCTTTCCTAATAGGTAGGTTCACACAGTCTACATTGTGCTGCTTTTCTCATGAGAACCTTAGAAGAAATAATAATGCCTTTCTGGTTTTGATGCTGGTGTGTATTCCAGAAGGGGAAGTTGTTCAGTGTCAGTTGTGGTTGTTCACTGCCTGAGTGTCTGGGGTGTAAGTCAATGATAGTACTATAAGCCTGATGATGTTGCTGGTTATCTGGGAAGTTTTTACATTTGGAGAAGTTTATCTGGGTTCTCTGGTATTCTATAATTCTAATTTTCTACAAAATGTGCTTATCCCCATATCCTTATGAAGGCACTGTGTATGTACGAATGTGTCTGCACTCTTGGAGCTTCAGTTCCATCAGACACTTCTAGATCTTAATTTTCCTTGTAGAGTAAGGTTGCTAGAGACCTAAAGTTTTCAGTATTTTTCACTACTCTGCCCCTTGTGGAGTAGAATCCTCTGCATTAGCACAACACGTTTTTCCTACAAGTTTTAATCCTTGAGGAAAGGAGTAAGTGCTGTAGTACAGATGATTTATGAGTACTATATGTAATGTGTTCGTTCTGTACACCTCAGTAATTTCTCAGAGCCTTTCAAAGAATCAAACTAGAGTATTTGCTGCTTAACTGATCCCGAAGTGCAGTCCTGGAATAACAAATCAATCAATTTAGAGCTGAATATAAGTCCACTCAGTGGAAATCAATCTGGACGTGCTTTACAGGTAATGTCCTTGCTCCACGGAAGTCAGTGGGACTTTTACCATTGACTTCAGCTGTGTCAGTATTTCATTCTTTGGAGCCTGTTCCCATTTCTAATGACACTAGTGAAAAATTTCATTAGGAAAGTGTTTGGATCCCACACAAGATATTTGACCTACGTCTCAGGCACAGGTCTCATGTCACACTTATTGCTGTGTTGAGAGAGACACTGAGGTCAGGCTGGCCTCTCCCTGTCCCTAGAAAAAAGGAGATATGTTTAATGAACTTGGTGTGCTGTAACCATCAAGTTGCCCTGATCTTTTCAATATAGCAGTTTCAAACTGCTTGAGTCTGTGTCTTTTCTATCCGTCCCATCAGGTCTCTACCAGATCAAGGAGTGCCCATTTTTTTTTCTTGAGCCTTTTCTAAATTTTAGGTTTAGATTTGTTCTTCTTCAGTAGGTGCTGCTGCAGCCCAGAGATGCTACTGCTGGTTTAGATGAATGAATGTCTGTTTGTAGGTGGCTTTGGCACACTTTGTAGGCGCCAACTGTGCTGAAGTACAGAGGTGCCCTTCTAAAGCAGTATCAAACAATTTTGTGAGTCACCCCAGGCTGTTAGATTACAGGATGGTGTTCTTTGCCCTACTACCCTATCTCCTCCAGGGTCCTTTTGTCCAGTTGGGAAAATGGATTGCATGTAGACTATGAGCTGTGGGTCTGATTGGTTGGACACAGCAAGGCATGAAATGCGAGAGGAATTCTCAGTCCTCCCGTCTCCCTGGAAATAGTGTGGCCAATAGATGAATGCTGCAAATCTCTCTCATCAGTTTGCATAGGTGGTTATGCTTTCCCTTATTTATTGCTCTTTAACCTTATGAAGATAGTGGATTAATGTATCAGTTTTAGAATGTTTTAATGTCTGTGTAGTAAAATCTCTGAAAGGGAAATAGTTTAATTGAAAGAACTGGAATAGAATATCTTCTCTTTCCTGCAGTAGAGATACTGTCTTATAAGTAATTACCGTATACAGTGTGTGTGTGAGTGGGAAGGTACTAGAAATGTCTGTGCTAGATATTCTTCTCCATTCTTTTCATTACCTGATTTGAAATAAAAATTGATCTCTCTGCCTCCAACAGCTGTAGGGTTTGGAATGGATCCTGACTTACAAATTGACATCATCACAGAACTGGATCTTGTGAATACAACCTTTGGGGTAACACAGGTTTCAGGACTACACAATGCCAGCAAAGCATTTTTATTCCAAGGTAAGAGAAACATCCTCAGTTCTCTTATCTCAGCTTCTATCTGCATGAGCTGATAAAAGCTTTGATGCTTAAGCAGTTCCCTGTAATGGTGGCCTTACTTAACTGTTGCTTTCTTTAATTTTTATTTTTTGGAAATAGTTCTTTTTGCTTTCCTGAAATGCAGATGACATTATTTTGTGTGTGCTGTCAGGCAGTCGAGGTTAGAGATATTTAAGGAAGTATTTCTGGGTAGGTTTTCGATACTCCCCAGTATCGATTTCTAACTAAATATGTGAAAGTGGTTCCAAGGGATGGACTCTGTTGTGTTCTTGTGTTCCTTCTCTCTGTGATTATACACATGCAGAGACACACACAACTAAAGCTCTGCAACTATGAGAAAACATTTAATGTGTTGACACTGATTAGTAACGTAGCAAGTCTTTCACTGACTTTGTGAAAGCTGCTAAAGTGGGAAAATAGAACAGTATTCTATTTAACTGTTCAAGCTGAGTACCAGGAACAGGATAAGTCACTTTGAATTGTGATTCCCCCTGCCCTTTGTTCAGTATTCTGAGATAATTTTGTGTTTGAAAATGGTATTGGGTTTCTTGTATTTTAAGTAAGGTCTAGATTAAGAGACAATGTCCTGTAGGGCGGAAGCACTGAGTTGCTACAATATACTTATTAGGCAAGAAAGACGTTTATGTTTATGCATTTGAGATTAACACGTGAATTAAACAGCAATTGGGAACATTTTTATTGTGGAGACTTCCTATGTTTGTTTTTTCTTTACTGTGCTTTACTCAGTGTTGAATTGTGCATATTAGTGTCTCACTTTTTCATGTCTGTCCTCTGTATCTGTTTTTAGAGGCAAATGATTATGATGTCATTTAGCTTTAGTTCTGGATTTGCAGTGCTAACTGACTTTATTGTAAATAATAAAGGAAGTGAGTCTGTAATCCCAGTTCATTCTTTATCTGGCCAAGGCCAGTTCAGGAGTCAGAGAAGATGTAGGGGTTGACCTTGGCTGGATGCCAGGCACTCACCAAATCTGCTCTATCACTCCCCTCTGCAACTGGACAGGGGAGAGAAAATATAGCAAAAGGTTCATGAGTCTCTACTCATGAGCGCCGGGAGAGATCACTCGGTAATTACTGTCATGGGCAAAACAGACTCAACCTGGGGATATTAATTGAATTTATTACTAACAAAATCAGAGCAGGATAATGAGAAGTAAAAACAGACCTAAAAAATGCCTTCCCCCTACCCCTCCCTCCTTCCCAGCTTTACCTCCCCACCCCAGTGGGGCAGGGAAATAGGGAACAGGGGTTTGGTCAGTTCATCACAGGTTGTTTGTGCTGCTGTTCAGGGAAAGGAGAGTCCTTCCCCTGCTCCTCATGGGTCCGTCCCATGGGAGATGGTTCTCCATGAACCTCTCCAGCATGAGTCCACCCCACAGACAACAGTTCTCCCCAAACTGCTGTAATGTGGGTCGCTTTCCCACAGGGTCAGTCCTTCAGCACAGGCTGCTTCAGTGTGGGTCCCCGTACGGGGCCACAAGTCCTACCAGGAAACCTGCTCCAGTGTGGGCTCCTCTCTCCACGGATCCACAGGTCCCTGCCAGGACCCTGCTCCAGCACAAGCTTCCCACAGGTTCACAGCTCTCTTTTGGGCATCCACCTGCTTCAGTGTGGGGCTCCTCCAGGGGCTGCAGGAGGATCTCTGCTCCCCCACGGACCCCCATGGGCTGCGGGGGCACGGCTGCCTCACCACGGGCCTCACTACAGGCTGCAGGGCAATCTCAGCTCTGGTGCCTGGAGCACCTCCTGCCCCTCCTTCTGCACTGACTGTGGTACCAGAGCTGTTCCTAGCACATATTTCCACTTCTCTCTTCTCTGGCCTCAATTACATCTGTGCAGTAACTTTTTTTTTTCATTCTTAAATACATTATTACAGAGGTGTTGCTGTCAATCCTGACTGGCCCATTCTCAAAGCCTGTAGTCCTCCCATCACCAAAACCTGGCCACACAAACCCAATACAGACTTTGGAGACCACCTCAGGATTTCTTTCCAGTCTTTTGTGATACAAGTAGCATGATTTTCACTGATTTCCACATTAATGTCCAGAAGTGTATAATTAATTTATAATTTAAAGATATCAATTGTTTTTTCTTCCAATACCCTGACTTCAGGTTTGTATATTATGGACAAAGAGTATTAAAGTACAACCTCTAAGGGCTCCAATGCCCCAAATATATTAATAATTCCAATTGTTATTCCATGCAGCTTATTGCAACCACAATGGTGAACTGTCGTGGTGAGTTTTCACAGGCTGGTGGTCAGAGCTGTAGGGAAGAAGTCTGAGATGTTTGTCAGGGCATGGATTGAGACCACTGATGCTGAAAGTAGCTTTGAAAGGTTAATGGTGAAGATGTTATGGATATTCTATTTTTTCCTTGGAGGAATACACCTGTAGTTTAGGAACTTAGACAGGACTAGTGTAAAAAAGGTAGAACATTTAAAATTTGTATGAACTGAAAGATAGATGTTCATGGGAAGCAATAAAGAAAAATTCACTGTATGAAGTGAACAAACAATTTGAACACTTCAGTTAGATAAATAAAGCTTCTTCTTTTTAATTCCCACAAAAGAAATTCTTTTTGCTAATGCACACAGGAATAGCCCTGTGCTTGGATATGGCCTCTAGTGTAAAACTTCCTGGAAGGTGGCTCGGGAAGATTATTTTCTTCAGTTAAGCTCATCAGCCCTTGGGTCAGGAGAAGACTGTCAGATGGGATGGAAGTCTGAGGCTGCCCTGTTGTCTGCTTCCCTTCTTGTTCATATCTCTTATTTTTTAAATGCCAGCAGCTGAATGAATTCCCATTTTCTAACAGAGGTGACTTACTTTACAGCTACAGTCTGGCTGTGTGCCAGGTCCCTTGGCTGGAACCAAGACATACTTAATTTTGATTTTTTTATCTTGCCATGCAGCAAAACCAATATAGAACCTGGGGCAATGTATGGACAACTGCTGTATCTAAGTTCCAAGTAATACTTTCTCCCTCAGAGATTCACAGGAAAAACTTCACCAACATGACACTCCCAGAGCAAAGACTGAAAGTTAGTGGTTAGTTTCAAAATTACTGTATCCTACTGGACTAGCTATTCCAGCCTCCAAGGTGTGGTCCTTTCAGCACAATTTTGCTTTGGTTAGTCCTTCCCACGCGTGAGTAGTCAATGTGTGCTGTGCCTTGCTGCTTCCCACTGCTCCAGGATTGCCTTTGAGGCTCTGGCAGGGGAACACCTGTTTCACCTGGCAGGATGTTTGCTGAACGTGGAGCCATATTAGAAGACTTCTTTCCAGGCTTTGATCACTGAGGATTCCCTAGTTTAGGACATAATAAGAGTTTGTGAGTATGTTCTTTGGCATATGGTTTTTTCATCGGGATAGTTTTTCCTGCTGCCTTTGACAGCAAGGTATTGGGGCTTGGAGCGTCCATAAAGGTTCCCTATGGATCATTTTCTGTCTTGTAAGATGTATTTTCTAAAATGGCTGTAATGGAGCAGTTCAAACTGAAAGTGTTCTTTTGTGTGTCCCAGCAAGTTTACATTTTTTAAGGTAGAGAAATAGTAATTTTTCCCCAGCCAGGACACTTGTGTGTCCAAAGGTAGTGAAAATATGGATTGTTCTCCTAAGCAAGATTCTTTTTCTGTCAATGAAGTTATTTGAAACAGAAAGTTTTATAAGTTTTGAGCGTTTTTTCTGTTGCATTGAGGCAAAAAGAGGAAATGAAGAAGTGGGGTGATATGAAGACATGCACAAGAGAAAGGGAAACTGTTATTTTTAATTAGATTCTTGATCAGTGGTGTTAGCTCTCTTACAATAAGTGACATGCTGTTTGTTACAGAGTTTCTGGGGAGTGATGTCATGATTTAATTTGTCCTAGAGAAAATGTAGAAAGATTCTTTTCCATGGAGAATTTGCGATTTCAGTTCGACACAATCTCAGTGAACCTGGTAGAGTATTCTGATTTTTTAATAATATTGGTAATAACAACAAAACTCAGCTTTCTCTGAGAAGCAGCTTTACAAGCAAAGAAACGCATTCAGTTCTGTTGCAAATTATGTGACAGTGTGGTAGAAATAAGGTGGCAATTGAGAGATGTGGGTTGCCTTTGGGCAAGCAAATCTGTTCCTAATTCAGAAAAGCATAGAAACCTATAATTAAGTGTAGTCAGCTGAGTGGTCCTGTTGGGCATGGACTGTGATTATTAGAGTATTTCAGCTGGATTTTTGATCGATCAGTTCCATTGTTTGTATGTTTCAGTTTCATTCTCTGTGAAATGAGGATGACAAAATCAAAAACGCAGTGTAAGTGTTGACAATGGGAATTAGAAGAAATGTAGATATCTAACTCATAATTGCAGTTCTGCAAACAGTCTGATTCTTAAGATCCTTAACACTGTAGGGTCTTTATAATTTAATTATTTGTCAGCACTAGATTGGCGGGAAAAATGTCTTTGTGGGTAGATGGGTTGTTCTGGCATGAAGGGACAAAGGAGGGTGAGTGGAGGTCCTTGGCTAGAGTGCTCTTGGGGAATGGGGCACCCAAGATCTTGGTGTCTGACCCACATCTCCTCACCTCCAACCAGGAGTCCAAAGAATTGAAAGAAACAGTTCGGGGGGGTGGGGGTGGGAAATCAACCTCAAAAAAATGTATTGAAAATGTTAATTGTTCACCTCATGTGTTAAGGTAACATCTTACAAACATTGGAGGAAAGACATCTGTAAATATGTCTCACATCCGTAAATTTGTGTCTTACAAACACACAAAAAAAAGAACAGGATCAGAATCCTAGAACAGTGTTATAGTGTAAATTTTAGTACATCAAGAAACAGGGAGCTATGGCTCCCTTGGTAGTGCTCTGTCCTGTTCTGTTTCAGATAGCAGGGAAGCAGGGCTTGTTTTGACCCTTACTTGGCAGGATCTTGAGTTGAGTGGTAGAGAAGAATTCTCATGATAAATAAGGCAAGAGGAGGTGCTTAACTGGCCATCCTATTTCCAGGTAGACTGAGCCCAATTTTTAGCGAGCTGTTAAATTATGTGATTAATAACCAGTCTAACTTTTGTTCTATGCTCAGTTCTCATTGGGGAAGTAAAATTTTATTCTTTTTACAACCTGTCAGCTATGCCTCTTTCTTTTTAATTCTTCTCACAACATCTCTTTTGAGCTAACAGAGACTTAAAGCCTTTACTTATAAAACAGTTCCCCCCTAGAAGTTTATTAAGGATTTGGTGTTTCCTTTCCTAGCAATCTGGCAGTATTTTTCAACTTGGCCTTTAAATTAGGAATGGTCTTTTTACTATGCTTAGCACTCAGTAAAAGAAACCACCAAGTACTGTTAAAAGTCTAAAGATATATAGTCCTTTCTTCCTTGACTGTTTCTTGACTTGCATTAAACAACCAGTGGGTTTGTAAGAGAAACACCTGGCCTGGAGCTCCTGCAACACAGAGTTCAGTCATGCTCCTTATTCCCACTTTGTACAGGTGACTGCTGAGTTCTTTTCTGTGCAGCCATGGCTCCAACAGGAAAGGTGAAAGAATAACAAGTATCTTAAAGCACAGAGAAAGGCAATGTTTTTGTGAAAAAGAGAGTGAAACTTGTAGAGTTCCTGAAACAAAAGGACTATCCTGCTTCAGGCCAAAGAGAGATCAAAGCTGCAGTGCTAAGGCAGGTAGAGGTGCCTCCAAGAAGTCTCTCTTGAGCTTCTAGATGAAGTGCAACCCTCTCTATTGGTGTTTTCTTTCAGTGTTTTATGAATCCTGACTTTTTTTAGACTAATTCCTCACTTAGAGAGTAGAAGTGTTTCCAGATCTCATTCCAGGAGTCTGAGTCCTAGAAGTCAGGTTTTGCAGTGACAAACTGAAAGGAGGTTTGATTACTGGCCAGCTTTGAGATTGGTGGATAAGGACAACTGCCTAAGTTGATCTTGTCATCATGAGCGGGCACATATCCTTTATATCAGGAACTCTGGCTCTGCTTCTGGTAGGGCAGTCTTCAGGATACACTTGTTATGCTCTGGCGATGTGCTTGGGGCAGTAGCTCAGCATTGAGCTGTGCTCAGTAAATTCACAGGCCAGGTGAGGAGGCTGCTGCCTTTGTTCATCCATGCGTGAACATCATCTCACCCGAGTGTCAGTGACCTGTGTGCTGTGGCCGAGGTTTTAATCCACTTCAAGTGTTAAGCTCAGTTGTGCCAGCAAAATGTGCAAGGTGTGTGAGCTGCAGAGCTCTGAAAAGAGCCAGGACTGAATGAGAGGGAGCAGATAACGGCTCGGGGAAGAAACATATGATTACTCTTCTGGGGGTGGGTGGTGGGAGGTCTGCAGTGACTAGGAGAGATAAACTTTAATTTTAGAGTTCAGGCATTAGTCCTTCTTTACATGAGCTAATGAGACAAGAGTCATTGCTATCTGTGGGATCTCTCCTGCTATGTTTATAGCAAACATTAAGTATCAGTAGTGTTGTTTTTACAGAACAGAAATCTTACGGTAGCAAAAAATTAGGAAGGCACAACATGGGTTGCTAGAAATCTTAGTTCTGCCTTCAGTGGTCATAGAAGAGAGTAGCTCTAGTATTTTTTCCATGCTTCGTGGTATTTGAAAAGTCCACCTTGCTGGAATGCTGGGGTTTTTGGGGCACACCTCCTGAGGCTGTGGGTGCCCCACTGCTCCCCATTCTTTGGGATAGTTCCTTCTTAAATACCCTTTCCCTGAGGTGGGGCTGTGGGAAGTGGCCAGAACCAGCAGCACCTCCCCTGACAGAGGTGCCCTGCACCTCACCACAGTGCACAGGTTTATCTTCATGGAAACTCTGCAAGCTCCTTGAACTTGTGTGCTTTCATTTTATATTTTAACGGTCAGAATGTGGTGTTTTGCCTGTGCTGTGTCATGCTGTGTAGGCCTGCTCTGGTTCCCACGTGGGCAGGTGAATTTGAGTTTTTACCCCATGTTGCCTGTGGGATGCCTATCCTGGGTTTCTGGGTGCTCATGAGGAAGAAGCAGCTGCTGTCAGATAAAAAGCCTTTGTATGTGTCAATAAAAACAGCATCAACATCTGAAGTGTGGGTCAGCCTCTTGCCCCCATCGTGTGTGGTAACATTCAGGTGTTGCTACTTCCTTGGTCCTAAATTTTGCCTGTTCTCCTTCTCTTTCCACTGAGATCCTGCTCTCACCAGGGCATGGCAGAATTGGTGGTTTACTCAAAACTGATCTGCTTTCAGGGCTTGGTGGCTCTAAAGGCAGCCATGGGCACGTCTGCTCACCTGCAATGGTGGCAGCATGGAGATGGCAGGGGTCAGGACACTGTGTGATTGTTCTTGTGATGGCGGCTTGTGGGATTGTGAGAAATAGGGCCCATCCCATCCCTTGGAGAGTGGGATGCTCACCTGCCCTCTGTGCTCATCCCTTGAGATCTCCTTTTCCAAGCTCCAGGCTGGCCCTTAGGAGGTGTGGCAACTGCCCACCATCCTAGAGTGTTGCCACAGAGTTCCCTCAGGGCCGATAGCCCTTTGTCAGCACTCCTAAAATAAAATTTTAAACAGGATCCCAACAGCTGGGCTGGCTGCACCCAGGAGGATGGAAGAAACTGTGACTTCCCTGACGGAGATGGTTTCTGGGCTTGTGTCCATCAGCAGGTCTTGATATCTTTTGGGGATCTGGAGTGCTTGTCCTGATTTCTCCCCATCATTCCCAGACCTCTGTAGAAGCTGGAAATGAGAGGGAAATAAAGCTGGAAGTTTAGGGGCACAGACCGAGTGTGTAAGTGACAATGATGAACGGTCTCCCCTGGGAGCCAGGGAGTGACTTGGGCTGGTGCTGGGCAAGTGTGTGGAAGCAGCTGGATGAGATGAACTGTGACAGCAGGGCAAGGAATTGGCCTCAGATGGACATGTGGAAGGGAGAGGAGAGAAAAAGCTCTGTTGACGAGCTGGAGGCCAAGAAGGAGGCAGGTGATGGCCAGGCAGGGAAACTGTGGCAGGGATGGTATAAGGACTCTGACTTGAGGGGGGAGTGAGGTGCAGGGATGAAGAGCACAGTAAGGGGGGCTGTGGACAGCAGCTGGGAGAAGCAGCCTGAAGAGAGAGGCACAGGGCTGTGGCCTGGATGGAAAACCCAAGGACTGCCGTCTTGGATTAGGAGAGTAGGACTGGGTAAAGGTTTGCATGTGGTAGAGGCAGCATCAGGGCAACATGACAGGGAAAAGCACAGAAAGTTCAGATTTGGTATTGCTGTGAAGTACCTGTGTATGTGCTAATATTTAACAAATGTTTTTGGAGGATGAAATGTGGATAATGTGGGGGTGTTTTTGTTAGCAATTTAGGACCTTCATTTTGCTGTGCTTTGGTTGTTCACCTGTAAAGTTGAGGTACTAATGCCCTTTCTTCTAACAATCATGGCATGAAGAATTCATTAATATTTGTAGAGGGCTTGAGTACTACGCTGCAATAATTAACTTGATTGTGGTGTGTTCTGCCTTCAGAGAAGGATTTGAATGTGGAAGATTTACTGTTCAAGGTGAGCCTTGAACAACAAAAATAAAGCAAAACTTAAGATCCTTGTTTGTTAAATAGTTTCGTTCTTCCCTTTGTGCACTGATTGTGAGACAGAAGCCCTCTGGAAAGAGGTGTGTGATCCTGTAATTAAGGAAGGTTTTGGAATATGCATCCCCAGAGGGTTGAGCAGGGTGTTCTCATGATGCTTAAATTCTAACCACTGCCTAACTTATAAATTATATATATTTTTTAATATAGCTGATGTTTTAATGTGTTTTGTATACACAATGTAATTTTTTGTTGCAATGAAAAAGTCTTAGGTGGTTTTTTTCTTTGTTCTGAAAGTGGTCGGTTTTGCAGAGAAATGATATGAAATTAAATACAGTGAAATAGGAGGGGATGAGTGAGGTGAATCATCTTCAATGGAGAAAATTAAAGATCAACTGAGACATAATTATTAAACAATGCTTTGAGGCTTTGAAGATACATAAACTACTGTTAACTTTGTCAGTTCCCAGAGGTACTTTCTAAAATACTCATATATACCTATCTTGTCTTGGCTGTTTCTTGTTTAATGTTTGAATTATGTTAGAAACCTGTTTAGGAGTAAAATTTATCCAGCATGTTGATATGAAGGTATTACTTGTAAATAATTGCAGAGTTTCTTGCTTTATATTCTCTTGTTTAAAACACCCCTACCCCCCCTTCCAAGTAAGTGTAGAATAAAATAGAACCGTAGTCACATTAAACAACAGTGACCAATTTCTACTTCCCTTCTTTTTTTCCCCCATCCTGAATGCTGTCATGCTGCCTTCTGTTACTTGACATTTTTTGGATTTCCCATCATGTCTGTAATGATTAGGAAAGAATTCTGAGCACACATTGCCTCTGTCCTTGACAGTTATTTTTGCTTTCCTGGGAGACAATAATTGTGCTACTTGTCTGTCTTCATTTGCCATGAGTGTAAGTACAGAGGGGAAGTGGGATAAGCACTTCAGTACTTTTGTAGTATGCTAAAAGCCTTGAATGCTTCTGGCAACCTGTTGACAAAGTCCTGTCATGAAGAGAAGCAGAAAGGAAAGCAGAAAGAAAAGAAAGTTCTCTGCTCTTCAATAGGCTGAGAGGGGGATGTAGAAATTAGTTTCTGATACTGCTAGTAGGTGTTGTGTTCCACATCATGTGAGCGTCTAGGTCCTTACAATGTAATTCAACTTAGATCAAAGTAAGAATAACAGTCTGGGTTTCTTGTATCTTCATCAAAACAGAAATACAACAAAAACTGTCTTTTCCTGCAAAGATTTTGGCAAACATATACTCTCAAGTCATATCTTACTGCAAGGTTTTATTAACTACTTGTTTATAAACAAGCATTAAACTAGAGTAAGAATATTGTTCTATAGCATTTTGTCAGATTAGGCCTGTGTGTGGTCAGAGCCTTGGGCTCTCGCTCTAGGCAATGGAACAGGATGGTCCATTATGGTGCATTGTGACCCCAAGAGCGATCTCTTAATTTTTAAACCAATTTTAGTAGAAATATGTTAATATCCATTTGAGAGGAGTATTTACACTTGGACTACTTAATGAAATTATTTCTAAACAGATCAAATCTTTTGCCTAAAAGGAAGTAATTTGAAATTACTATCAAACAAATTTAAACACGTGAAATGATTTTTTTTTTTGAAAAGATTTTCTACCTTTAAAAAGTACACAAAGGCAGGTGTAACCAGACCTAATGCAAGATGCAGGGATGGACCATTTCCTGTGGTGAAACCCCTGCTGTCTTGAACTATCTATCAAGAATAAAAATTAGATGCTACTTGAGACCTCAACCTATTTCTTCTATGCCAAATTCTAGATTAGTCCTACCACCTGTGGGTGTAGAAATGACAAAAGGGGGATATTTTTTCTCTTATTTTTTCATTTTCGCCACATAAATGGTATGAAGAATTCATGTCATACTGTGCTGGTTTATAGCATTATGTCATGTGATTGCCTTGCCTTTTGTGGCCTTTTCAATGATAAAAGCACAGAACATTAGATTTTCTTTTTTTTAAAAATAGAATGGGTAAAAAAATTGGTTTTGGCACCTGATGTCCACTATAACATTGAGCAAAATCCTTAGTTGTGTAGATTGCATATCTGCTAAAATGGCAAAGTTCTGTAATTCTGACAACAGGGATCTGTGAAATCAGTATTTTGGAGCAACAAGTACTGTAACTCAGAACTGCTTTTGCTTATTAAAAAATGTCTCATTACAGTCTTTCTGTCCCCCATCCTCCCTCCTCTGTGGTAACATTTCTTTCAGAGTTACAGCTGAGTTTGCTGTGGGTCTTGGGTGCTATAAATAGGAAAAATAGTATAGGATCACTACAGCTGCAGGGATTATTTTAGAGAGTCTGTCTTCCCATTGTACAGAGGTGACTCCTCCCTCTGAAGCTGTGAGTTTTCAACTGGCATCAGTGGGAACAGACACTTCTGAAACAGTTAAATTTGTGTTGTAAAGCTTAGTTCCGTGTTGTGTAGCCTCTTCCTTTTACCTTTTCTTTTAATTTTTTAAAAATCTTTTGTAAACTGGAACATGGCAAAGATATTCTGAGGGCAAAATACATATAAAACTGGATCTTGTAGTTTAAATACTCATCGCTTCTATGATGAAAGACTGTCTACAGATGGCATTCAGACCTGCCTCTGCTTCTCTCTCTCTCTCCACTTTGGCTCGTTGTGAATAATAATGTTGAAATTTTAAAGCCTCTTCTTGGGGACTGGGGAAAATAACAAAGCCAAGATGTGTGGGAGGAGAGTGGAGTTTGTGTGTTTATGTGTCGTGATTTTTCTTGGTCTGTGGAGATCTCTACGAATGTTCATCATGCTGTTTGGAAAATGAAGTAGCACAGCCTTAAAGGTTGATATTTGTAGAATAATTTGGTAAATGCTGGTGATTTGGAAACCATGTACTGCACTTATTCCAAGTCTTCCTTTTAAGGGATTCTGCTGACAAGTTGTGCTAGGAGGACTCTGCAGTATTGCTTACAGTAATCTTGTTGGGGAAGTGGGCAAAGTAATTTAGGTTTCCTTCACTGCAACTAATTATGAAGCCAGAAAAAAAAATTACTCTTTTATAATACTATTGCCCACATATTTAAGTCATGCCCTCTGCTTTAGCTTTTTTTTCCTCTGATGCTGGCACTGCTTTTAATGTTTTTTGATGTCTTGCGAGTACCAGCTTTCAGATGGGATATTCTGCCTTTCTAGCTTCATGCCATCCTAATCGTTTCAAACTGCAGTCATTAAAAAAAAAAGTAAACATTATTGCTGGTGTTACTGCTAACAGCAAAAAATGCAAAAAGGGGGGTGGACATATGTGGCAGTTCTATTTAAATAAAAGCTTATTTTCAGAAACAAAGGCTTATGGAGAAAAAGGGAGCTCTTAGTACCCGAAGCACGTTTGCTGTTACGGATGAACCCACAGCAATGGATGCTATCAAAGTTGTCATATTTTATTCATGAGTTGTGGTATGCTTGGGTGAAATAAGAAAAGCAATGCTCCAAATCATAATTATGGTGTAAAAAGATAAAACAGTTATTATTGTGACATTTTTTAAAAAAAATTCTTAAATCTCTCAAATAATTAATATGAAACTTGTGGAGAATGACTAATGTTAGCAGTATTTATGGGTCTTTGTTGGGGGGTGTTGTGAAACACTTCACCAATAGCATTTATACTTATTTTGGGAGAAAATATAAATGTGTGCTTTTGTGTGTTCCAAGAAACACAGACAACTGGAATATTGAATATAAACATAAAGAGGTTGACAGCAGAAATTATACTTCAATAGAGAAGGGCTCTGACAAATGTATTATGCCTCATGCTATTATCATGCAGTTAATAAATAAAACAGACACCCAGGATTTAATTTGCTTTAGCAATAACATGGAAGTGATTTTTCTCCTCAGGGAAAGAAAACAGAAGGGAGAATTAGTTCATGAAACACGTATTGTTTAGTGCTTATATAAATCATATATAGAGAATTAAAAAAAAAAGATTTTAGTAATACAGGAACTAAATGCTTTAAAAGTAATTAAAAAATTGTTTAGAATGTCAAGTCATTGGGAGTTTTTGAACCAAGAGAGCACTTCAGCATATGCTTACTTTGGACTTTATGGATAATTTCGTTGCCTTTAGTTGGATTATTCATGTGATAAAATGACTGGAAATTAAAACCTTTGTGTAGGTGTAGGCAGCTCTGTGAGCTGCATTAGACATAGTAACCTTTCTCTGCAACTGAAGAAAGCGAGTCAAAGATTTGTTTTGCTGAAACTTCCCTGTTAATGAATTATTTAAATAGTATTTTGATTTATACACTCAAGAATCCAGGTTTTCACCAGGGAGGCAGATTCTGATTTCTGTGTCCTTGCTGAAGATGGACTGGGATTTTCAACAGAGCTAAAATAATTTAGGAATTCAGCTTCTCTCCTGCTTCAGTGGGATCTGGTACTTAAAATGTCTTTGAACTGCGTTACTTGTTGACTCTATCTGTCATATTCATGTTGAGCTGAGGATTCCTACAGCACTTCAGAAGTACTTGTGATTAATATTTATTTTTAATACTGTTGCCATAAAGTATGATCAGTATTTATTATTACCTGGAAGAAGGAAGAGTGCTAAATGAGAAATCAGAATTATTACATATTGCCTAAAAATATAAATGGATCAGTCTCTCTGTATGCTCTGTGGAAAAAGCTTGTATTTTATTTCTAGATTACAAACAGACTTAGAGTTATAGTGGGAGGAAACAAGTCCAAACCTACAATTAGCGGCAAAATGTAGCTTCTGTGTCTGATTTTTGGTTCTAGGTAATCTTCTGCTACTATCTTAAGTTTCCTTTAAACAAATGCAGCTGAAGAACATGTTTTGTCAAGCTCAGTATATATTATAATTTTTTAAAAGTGATTTCTAACTTTTTTTTGTGCCTGTGACATTGAGAATGTTTTGTAGAAGGAGAGGAAAGAAATTGTTTCACTTGCTTTTGCATGGAGCCGTATTTTTGAGCGGCTCATTATTCTGTGTCACGTTAGCATTTAATGTACCCTTCAAGTAGATCCCTGAAGTGGACGGTACTGCTGAAAAACAGGTAGTACACTGGGAATGATTCTTAGGAGTGCTTTTTCCCTGTGTTGGCTATGTTGCCACTGGCCCTGTTCAAAGCGTTGCTGGTGTAGTCCATGTTAAAATGTTTTTATTTTCCAAATCTGCAAACAGCAATCTTTTTATAGGCACAGTGGTGTGATACCTTATCGAATGTAGGTAAACAGTGGGAAAGATGATATAATCAGTGACTCCTGAACTAATTAACTAACAACACATGTAATTTGATTAACTCACATGATTTAAGAACAGATTATGTGCTTTTAGTGATAGTGAACTTCTGGAGAATTTCAACGAAGCATTTAATTTAAGGGATCAACCAGTTGTAAATAGTCTTGATTTCAGCATGAATCCCTTGAGGAAACAACAGAGCCTACTTGAGAAGACGAGCTCAGCCGCTGCTTAAAATACTTGGAAAAAGTTCAAGAGGCTTCCTTCAGTAACAGGTGATGTGCAGCCTCAGCAAGGCAAGCACTGTGTTGATCTCACCAGCAAGGTTGTTCCAAAGCCATTTGGCTTACTACAGTTTTCTGATTTTGCTCCATAATGGCCAAATGGTTTGATGGCAGAGTCAGTGGCTGCGCTGTGCGCATACCCAGGGCTGCTGCTCATCCTTCTGCTGCTGGAGGGATCACTCCAGCGCTCTCCTTGGCCATTCTGTCCATGTGGGTGGAAAACACAAAGAACAGCCCTGGAGGTAGGAAACCTATATGAATTATTTCGATATAGGCTTTCTGCCACCACGGTTTCTCTGCCACTTCAGGCACCTCCTGCTGGCTGCAGAAGCAGAGGTGGCCGCCTTCTCTCTTGGCATGTATTCATTTCCAAGCCATGTGCAGTGTCTGCTGCTTTGCTTGTTCCAGAGTTCTCAATTTCCAGAATTCAGTTTGAAATGCTGATAAAGCAAACAAAGGACTTGGACTCTCTGGCAACTACTTAATTAGCATGAGTGTGGTCATTCTAGCTGGTGCTCAAGTCAAGCCAATTTTCAAGAAGTGAAGAGTCTGACATTAGCTAAATTATTGGTTGAGGAGAAACTGTGATTTGATAAGTATTCTGTTTGATTTCTTTAGTGGCTCAAAGTTCTCCTGGCCCTGGCATCTGGAGTTTTAGGCCTGGGTTTGAATTGCTGCCTGATTTATATATATATAAAAATATATATGAATATATAATATTTTAAATGCTAGATTAATTTTGTTGGGAGAGACCTATTTGTAAACTAGTTTCCAAACATGTATATCAAAATGACAGCAATATATGAGCATGCAGTTTTCCATCATGCAAAAGGGGAGAGTTTCCACTGAATTACACTGTTTTCCCACCTTCTGTAGTGGAACTGCTTTTGCTGTATAGTCATGGGAACTTACCTTTGTGACATTAGCTGTTCACCCTGGTAATTGCTCCATCCTCTAATTTAATGAAAACCCATTAAACCGAAACAATAATTAAAATGAGACATCATCTCTGTAGGAGGCTTGCATATTAAAATCACCAAGCATTTCACTGCAGACAGATCTTATTCTTGAGAAACAGTGTTTGGAGCAACATGTAAAAAGTGATTTACTCTGAATAATCATAATTTAGAAAGCTGTGCTGTTGAACATGATTTCCTACTGTTTATTACTGACTCTGAGTGGATCTAGCAAGGCAAAAACATTTACGATGTCTTTTCGTGCTGGTGAGAATACACAGAAGCAGAGATGTGCTTGAGACAAAACATCATGCCCTCTCTGGTCCTCCCTAGTAGCATAATTTTTAAGAGAAGGGTGAAGTGTTTTCTGACCCCTCTCTCTGGGTTGCTGGCAGGGAGGACAGGTGGTCCTGGTCCCCAGTGTTCCAGTGCAGGGGCCCCAGAGAGCAACACAGTGCCAGCTCAGCACCTTCACATAAATTTGCATTCATTTTCCCTTGGCAGTACCCCCCTAAACTTGCTAAACCCCTTCTCGGTGTGGAAGCAGTGTAGGCAAGTGGGTCTCTGCAGCACAGTGGGCTGTCTCAAGCCTTAGTGCTGACTGAGCTCCCGAAGTGCTCTAAGGGGTATTCATGGCTCTGTGCCCATTCCTGGGACAGGAGCATGTTACAAAGTCTTTTATTTTGTTTGCATATAAAGAAATTTGTGTGAATTTTATCCCCACAGCTTAAAATAAAAAACTGGTGGTGGCTGCAGGTAACTACATTTTGCCCTTGCTAGGTAGGGAGGGACACTGAAGCATTTCCCTGCTTGGCAGTGAAATGATTCTTTTTGGAGAAGATCCCCCTTGTTAGTCTTAGCATCCTTTGGGGACTTTTGGATCTGTTTGTGACTTGTGTGGACTGAGGAGTGCTCTTAGAAGAGTAGGAAAGAGTGGGAGTGGACATGTTATCACCAGTAGTGTTTTGGGCTGTGTGTTTTTTTTTTTTTTTTTTTTTTTTAAACCAGTTCTTCTATAGATGCTTTGTGGAACCAATGTGCAGAAAAGGAGTCAATGCACTGGATCACACTTGAACTTGGAGGCTTTGAGGAAGCACCTGCCTGCAGTGAACAAGGCTTTTGTGATGCTGTTGTGTGTTAGGAACTGACTACACTGAGAGTTGTTAGTTTTGGATCCTCCTCCTAATCTTGGTTTCATTTTTGAAAAGCTGATGACTTAAAAAAAGTTGGTCTCTGGGGTGATTTTTTTGTTGTTTGTTTTGCTTTTTAAGTATAGATTTTGGTTTTATTGAATTTTGCCCATAGCAAGGTAAAAGCCAATATGCTGTAATATTAAATTCTTTAATTGCTGTAGCTTAAATCCAGATTCTCTGTTGTTGGAGAGTGAATTTCAACTTGCTTGTCCAGAGTGACTGTTCAAAGGCTCTCCTGAAAGCATGTTGAAGCAAATAGCTTTAAAATGATTGAAGTTACCAATAAAGCAATGTGTTCTGCAGTATGTTCTCTGCCAAAGGAAGTAAAAAGTATTCAAGTAGGCTAGTGAATGATAAAAATGTATCTGTAGCTTTAGAAAATGAGTTGATTCAGAACCAAATTTTAGTATATTTTTCCTCTAATGGGGGTATATATTATAGAAAAATTATTTCCCAGGTGGATTGGGATTCAGTTTTTAACAACTAGTGCACATTTTTCATCGCTTAAAGTTCCAGCTCAAATGGTCACATATTTCGCTTTATACCGTTGTTGTCAAAATAAGTTTGGCAAGACCTTTGCCTTCTTTCCTTTTCTTTCTCCAGCTCTTTTTTCCTGCTTCTGTGTGGTGGCAATTTTCTTACACCGTTTCTAACGGAGCTGACTCCCAACTTCTCCCATTTTCTTATTTGGGGCCTCTAAAGTGTTCTGGGTTACAAACTGCAAAAGGCTGCAGTTTTAATTCTTAGTTGCTAGAGCTGGTGATGGATAGAGTATTGAATCCACATAGGAAGATGTGACTTGAGGGCCTAAATCAGGTTGGATAAGGACTGATGCTAATCCTGAGTTATTACACCTGATTCCATTTGGATGTAGGGTCAGTGTGTACCAAAATACCTTTACATTTCATACCTTTGGGGTAAAGCTGGACCCCCTGACCTTGCTGGCTCCAGAGCAGTGTTGCAATTCATTTGGACTGGTTTTATGATGAAGTTAAAACCTATGCTGAAATAAAAAGTTGAGACTTATTTTGAAGGTGCTGATAGTGAGTATTGTGAGCGGTCGTGGCTGTGGGTGAAATTTCTCCGGGTGGCTCAGGGTGTAAGAGCTGCAGCTCTTCTCTGCAGAGTTTGGCCAGGGCCGTGCTGCGGGTGCTGAGCCCTGTGTGAGTGTAGCCCTGGGAGCTGCTTCCTCTTGTAGCTCTTTTTGGCTTGGTAGGGCTGTGCTGGTCAGGGGCTGAATGGGCTCACACGGGACAAGGCATCGAGGAGAAGGCAAGGTGGCATCCCTGGGGGTAGGGGAGATGGTGCCAGGCAGGGAAATGTGGGATGGCAGTGACTAAATGGATATGGTAGGTTGTCCTGGCAAACCGCGCTGTTGGTTTGCGTTTGGCACTTCCTTGGACATTGAGGAAGGATATTGAGGTGCTGGAGCAGGTCCAGAGAAGAGCAACAAGGCTGGTGAAGGGACTGGAGCACAAGTCCTATGAGGAGAGGTTGAGGGAGCTGGGGTTGTTCAGCCTGGAGGAGATTAGGCTCAGGGGGACACCTCATCACTCTCTCCAACTCCCTGAGAGGAGGTTGTAGCCAGGTGGGGGCTGGTCTCTTCTCCCAAGCAACCAGCAGCAGGACAAGAGGACTCGGTCTTAATCTCTTCCAGGGGAGGTTTAGGATATTAGGAAGAAATTTTTTACAGAATGATCAGACATTGGGATGGGCTGCCCAGGGAGGTGGTGGATTCACTGTCCCTGGAGGTTTTTAAGATGAAACTGGATGTGGCATCAGTGCCATGGTCTGGGAACCACGGCGGGGTTGAATTAAAGGTTCAACTTGATGATGTTGGAGGTCTTTTCCAACCTGGTTGATTCTATTCTATGACTCTATGCAGCTTAAAAAGAAGGAGTTTAAATCAAGCAACAAATATGC
The DNA here is from genome assembly GCA_013396775.1 of Cephalopterus ornatus. NCBI lineage: Eukaryota > Metazoa > Chordata > Aves > Passeriformes > Cotingidae > Cephalopterus > Cephalopterus ornatus. The sequence goes on from VZRE01002076.1 coordinate 37,317, forward strand.
TCCCTCTGACATAGGTGTGTCTTGTGCTTTTCCATTTTACTGAAGGTAGAAAGTTGCCTTTACTTGATGCTCTGAGATGATTTGTGTCTCTTGGACTTTCAAATAACTGAGTATGCTTGCTTTCTTTCGTTGTTTAATTTTAGAAATACTCCGGTATGTCTTAAAAAACTCTCCAGACAGTCAGTATTTCAAATTAAGAAAATATAATCACATAGAAGGACATATGAAAGTCATATCTGTGTTTATTTATTTTGCTGAGATTGCATTATCATTCAAGCATGAAGTGATGTTTCAGTGAAGATTGCTGTATAAACCTATATTGTTCTATATTATGTAGGAAATACGACATTTCATTACAAGCAGACAGTTATTTTTATCGAGAGCATAAAAAGTATTTTGCCTTTCAGGCACCTGTGGTGAGGGGGTGTATGTATTCTCAATTTTTCTTTCTTTTTTTTTCTTTCTTTTTTTCTTGAAGTCTGAAAATCAACCTGAAAATAGAAAGCTCTTATTCTAAATGGATCATACTCCCAGTCCATTTGTATGGTATTTTCTGCAGAAATCAAGCAAAACACAAAGAGATGATGTTCCCAGGGATTGTGTGGTGTGAGAAGGGACACTGCCAGAGAGGTGCAGTGTGGGGGTGTCTCCTGGGGACAGGAGCTGTGTTGGCCTGGCTGTGTCCTCAAGAGGCCTCTTGAGCAATGGTTCTTTCCCAGCGTTTGGGTCCCAGGTTGGAAGCCCAGGTTTGTGCTCAGCACCCCTGTCACGTGCCCTCTGGTATCCCCCC